>JANAVB010023995.1:13095353-13106515 GCA_029216955.1 Iris pallida
CTGTGGAATTCATCTATCTTATTTGGACTCTCTTGGTTGTCCACCATTAAAATTTTGCTCAAATTTCTCCAAAAGTCTCTAAATAAAATTTTCAAAAATAACCACCCAAATTTGTATTCACTACAGTCGTTCAATTTAATCATGACCAAAATTTAAATCACTTTCATAAATCTCAAAGCAAACTTTATCACGTTACTACTAACCTTTTCCAAAATTTAATGTTTAAATTTAACCCAAGAGTTCATAATTTACGAATCCATAAAATTTTACAATCAATCAAAAATTTAACACTCTAAAATTTTCAAATAACTCATAATAAACTCTTAGCATATTAAAAGCAATCTCAAAAATTAAGCTCAATGCTCTCATCAATTTTAACTTCTATTCATGCTAAGTCATTCCAACAAATCACAACTTTTAAATGGTAACTTCCTTTAATCAATCAAAATAACTTTCCATCATCACTCCTTTCGAAATTCTCCTAAAAATGTATATTAGTAATCCCACATTAAACTAAAATTTTAATAATCTTATCAGTCAAAATCTTTTTTTTACCAAAAATCTAAATAGATTTGTAAATCCTCAATCATAGGACATCATTTAAAATAAAAAAATTCAAAAATTATTTTCATAACTTTCAAATATTTTAAACCAAATTTGCCATCATACTTCTACTTAAAATTCAAAATTTACTAAACACAAAAATTGCAAGTTGTATGACTCAAATTTAAATAATTTCTACTGCCACATTTAAAATCTAAGATCGTTTTCAAACCAAATTTATAATTGTTCAAAGGTGTATAACTATAATCCAATAAATCCTAAGTATCACAACTTGAAATCAAATTAATTTATCTTTTCTCAAAGGTGTATAGCTATAACTCAATAAATCAAAATATCATAACTCGAAAATCAAATCAATTTTATCTTTGTTCAAAGTTATTAGCTATAACCCAATAAGTCATAAATATCATATCTGAAAATCAATTCAATTTCTTAAATCAATTGGTTATAAATCTCAACTTTTTGCCTACAGTATCAAAATAAAATCATGTCAACCTCTGATGTTTACTATTTAGAAATCTCAAGATTAAAATTTTATTGGTAATATCCTATTTTATAAATTACTAATCATTAAATCACACTTTTTTTTTGAAATTGTTGTTTTAATTCAAATAGAGTCTTAAATGTATTCCAATTGCCAATGTAAACCTCCTAGCCATGTGTTGACCAGTGAGTATATAGTAGTGTAGCCATCTTCCTAACCATTTCTAAGCACGAGAAGGTAAGGTGTCGGTAGAAAGAGTTCAGCAAGATGCAAAAATCAAGGGAGGCATCGAGGATTCGAAAATCAAGGAAGGTGATCAAGTATATGGATGAGATTCCTAGATTCTAATCCTATATTGCAGGCTCATATCGGTAAAATTATGTAACCGAAGTGACAAACTGACCTGCATGGGCCACCACAAAACATGTAACGTCCCAGTCCCAAAATACTTAGGACTAGGTACGTATCCATCCAGCTGCATACATACGAAGTCTACTCCAATATATGGAAACTCGTATGTATACATAAGCGGTAAAATGCAGTAAACCACGATACTAATCTCATCCACAAAAAGAATCAATACAAATAGGAATCAACGTTGAATTATATTTGTACAAAGATGGGCAGAGACAAAGTCCACTACCAACTACCTCAAATAAAATGTACAAGAAGGAATAGATGAAATAGCAAGACGAGCCAAGTGCAATCATCTTTGAAAGGATGGAGAAGATCACAGCCTCGACGGAAACACCTGCAAATATCACAATGGCACACACCTGGAGAGCTAACCAGGTCCTTAGAGGGACGTAACAAGATACAGGAAGAACATGCCATGTATAACTGCATAGTAAATACTATAAACTATATACAACAGGGTACCTAACCATCTATGTGATATGCACTTTGAGGATAATGTTCTATGCAGGGGCTGTAGGATCAGCAGAGTAATAGAGAGTAGCAGTAGGAAGCTCTCATCCGACACTAGCGGCCCGGGGCAGAAGGTAGCGCTAATAAAAGTCACTAGCGGCCCACCCATGTAATATGTAAATATAGCCCCTACACTAGTAGCTGTCCTCTCCCCCCAATGATACTATACATGTGTCGTAACTACGACACACAACACGTGTCGCTTCCACAACACTGTTTACACCTGGTAACTGTCAAGTCTTCTAACATGCATCTATTGACAGTTATTCCTATGCATACGTACGGGGGATCAGCCATCACGCAAGTGACCTCTATATGCTCTCACCACTCACACACACACGTGTACCATCGTGACAAGTTAATGAGACATACTAAATGGACGGTAGTCCCTTAACTCTAGGTCCACATGCAAGAAAAAAATAAATAACTTAAAATAAAAGTACAGACAATATAACAACTAATATTAAATGCAACTAAATATAAGCAGTAAGGGTGGCAAGGTATCTTGCCTGAGGTTATGTGCAAAAGGGAATGATCCAGTAACTCGAACCAGCAAATAAACGAAACAAGAAAAGCCAAATCCCGCAGATGACTCGGGATGCTGCAACAAGCATCACGAATGAGGTGGAATAAAAGATTTAGCTAGGAAACGCTTGTCCAAAGTTAAATTTTGGAACAGACAAAATCGTAATTTCGTGTCAAAACGATGTCCGCCGTTGGACCCGCTTGCACCGAATATACGCCAGAACCTACGATCTCTAAGTCGTCAAACTATATGTCTATAGATTTATTTCGATGAGACGAACCCAACAGTATGTCTAATTTTGGATTCCGGTGGGCCGTGCACAAAATCGCCCGTTGAGTGGGATTGTAGGCCCGCCAAAATGGCGTCCCGGTCAACGGTGTCAGAATCTGACCAAACTGGCATACAAGACCAAAAAAATATTTTGAGTCCAAGACGCTAGTTTTGTCACGGTTTGATGAGTGTGCACAAAGTAATTGGAAAAATTCGAAAATGCCCGATACGGGAAAATTTGACGGATACGGATCAAATTCGTCGCGTACACACAACCAATTTGAATTTCGTCAAAGCCCGCACATCCACAAAGTCGATACGGACCTTTCGGTACTCTCGGTTTGTGACGGGTCTCCCGGTTTGTCGGGACGTACCTCGTATCGGGGTTTTGAGTTTTTAAAACTGATGTTTTGTGATTTTTAAATTAAACATGAAATTTATTGCAGAATAAATAAATCTATTTGAAGGGATGATAGAGGGTCATGAGGGCTTTCTACAGTAATTTACGGATCTAAAAACGGACTAGAATTGGAGGAGAAATTAATTGGAGAAGTTGGGTACCTCGATATTAAAAACTGCGATTGTTGTGGGTGTTTGTTGTTGTTGCTCTCATTGCCGCGGGTGTCGCGGGGCTGCTGTGGCTGGGCGCGAAAGAGAACGCAAGCCGAGGAGAGGGAGGAGGAGAGAGGAGGGGGAATTTGGAGAGGAATAAATAGATTAGGGTTTGGGGTTAAGGTTACACAATGTATATAAAGGTATAGGGTCAGCCACATTAAACCAAGTGCTGCTGTTGCACTCTTATGGGGTCGGCCACCCCTATTCACCCGCAGCTAATGCTGCTTCCAAACTTTCGTGGGTGTCCCCATGTGGGCCGCCCACTATGGGTTTTTTTATATTTGTTTATCTTATCTTTTCTTTTATTCTTAACCATATATATATATTATATATATATACATATATATATATATATAAAAAAAAATATATATATATATTATATATATATATATATATATATTTAAAAAAACCCCTCCTTTTATTAATCAAGGCTCAAAATGCCGAAGCCTAAAACGTATACAAGGCACAAAATGAGGACGCCTATACAAGTATCCCACTAAAAAAGAGACAGGAAAGAACACACAGTCAGATGGAGCGAAGGAGCGGAGACCAGAATGTGCTCGGGCAGTGGGGGCACAGGGTACTCCTTTTACGGCATTGGCGGAAGACTTCCCGAATGAGCTGATCTGCAGGAAAATGTGACCTTTGTATCTCGCTTTATTGTGATTCTTCCAAATCACCCACGTCGCGGCCGCTGTGACGATCTGGTGCGCGTGGGAGGCGCTGCCCCAATCGTCCACTAGATCGTGGAAGCGTCCGCCACTCGGATCGATGCTGAGTCGCTGGTTGAGGGTTCTTCAGATGCCTCTAGCAGGATTCCCTGACAAAAGATGTGGTCAATAGTCTCCATCTGGTGATCAGAACAGCAATTACAGGCTGATGCTAAGCTGATCCCTATGGTGTTGAGGATATCGTCAGTTGGCAATTTCTTGTAATGGCTCTCCACATGAGGAATGACCACTTCTTAGGGATGCAGTTATGCCAATTTGTGCAGTGATATGAGTAGGCTGGCCCATCCCAAGGAGAGAGGATCTAGCCGACCTCGCAGAAAATGCACCGGATGCCTCGAGCGTCCATCTATATATTATATATATATATTCTTAACCATATATATATAATTTGTGTATATCTATATATACACCCATTTAAAATCTCACTAATCCAAATTAAATTTTTAATCTTATCTAACCACATATATATATTTAAATATATTCACATATATATAAATTCAATCGATAATAAAAAGGGCACCAAGGTTATAATATTCTAATAAAAATAAGTATATTTATTTAATCACCACAAAAATAACCTTAATAAAATATTGTGGTTTTGGTGAACTTATATCGCACCTCTTATCCGGGTCCAAAAATATTGTACAATTTTGTAAAACATTATTTTATAATAAATATCCAATAATTGTACACATAATTAAATAATTAGAAATTGTACTGAAACTCTAAAATAATTTAAGAATATTTCTACACACATAATTATGCCCACATGGCCACATTTGGTCACACCACATGTCTACTTGGGCTTGGGTTCGGTTCGGCCCAGTTCGGGCTGAATTGGACAAACCGGGTCTCGTAAAAGTCCAAAATTAATTAATAAATAATTAATTTATCAGTGGAGGTTAAGTCGCAACTTGGCCTGGTTTTCCTAGGTCAGGCTTCACCATGGCTAGGCTTCCCCCCGTGGCTAGTACACTAGTCAAGACACATTGCTACATCCTATGTGCCAAAATTTATAGTCGCCTTGTGCTCCAAAACTCAACAATGGCTAAGGTCATTTCTAATAATAATAAAAAATCATAAATTGCACAAACTTTATTTTTTAATCTTTTTAAATAAAAAATTAGAAAATTTAGGGGTTTTACAATACGTCTCGATTTCTTCGCGCACAAACACAAAATCGAGTTCCATCGAATTCAACACGTCCACAACATCCGTATTTCGTTGCTTATGGGTAGGTACCAAGTCATTCGGTTTGTCGAAACGGATCCCATATCGAGATAAATTCTTGTTTTCGAAATAGTTTTCTCTATTTTTTCCTGGTTTTTAAATCGATTTTAAACAAAAATAACCAACTAGAATTTAAACTAAAAATAGGGTTTCAATCTGGGTTAGGTTGTAAGAAATCTATTTAAGCAATTTTCAAGATTCACTATATTCTGATCGTAAATCGTCTTCCAACTTGGGGTTTCGGGACAGTTTCTAAATCCATAAAATCAAGTTTTTTCTCGATTTTGGAATTCAATTTTCGTCGCATATAATACAAAATTAAATGAACTATTTGAAGGAAAGGGGATTCGTATAGGTTGTGAACATACCAGGAAAGTGGTTCATAAAATGACCAGTCGTGCATCGAGAAAAGGTGTTACAAAGTTGCCCACTTGTGGCTCATGTGCCAATTTTTGCCCAATGGTCGGCCTCCGGCGACCTTAGGCACGCGCGATGGCAGAGATAAATGCTAGGGATTAGGTTAGGGTTTGGGGTTTGCCGATGATTCCCTCTTTCTCCTATAAGTTGTGTTGATATAGGAAAAGGGGGTCGGGTTATTTGTGTTTCGCGCGGATTCTGGGCTCGGAAAGATGTTAACATTACTTCGCACTGTTTACCTGGGTATAACTCTTTTCTTTCCTTTGTTCTTTTGCTATATAAATATATACATATTATCCTTATTGCTTATATACTCTAAATCTTAAAAATATCTTTGAGATATATTATGAAATTCCAACAAAAAAATATTTAATAAGAATATATTCCAACAAATAACTTATACATAATGTTTATTTACCCAAGTAAATCATATCACAAAATTTTAAACATTAATACTAATAATCCAAAACTAGATATACATAATTTTAATAGAAATAATGCCAATAAATCTAATAAGAAAATGTTATCATATATTCACACAAAATATCAATCTCTTATTTTATATATATATATATATATATATATATATAATATATATATATATAATATATATATATATATATATATATATATAAAATATATATATATATATATATATATATATATAGATATATATATATCTATATATATATTATATATATATATATATATATATTATAATATATTATAACACTCATATAAAAGAAAATACTATTAACCACTAAAATAACTACACTAAACACTATTACCTATAATTATCCACATGGACATCTTTGGACGTACTAGATGATTCTACATGACTAGATTGGTTCCGGTTCGTTCAGGGCCAGTTCAACTAGTTTAGCACAACGGGGTCTGCTAAAAAGTCAATAATCTAATTAATAACTAATTAAATCATTTATATGGGTCAACTCACAACTTTGACTGCTTTTCCAGTTGGGACACAGCTATGGCTAGGCCTTCCCTACCATGACTTAAATGCTAGTCAAAGCATACCACTACACTAGCCGTACCACAATTTCTACTCGATATGCATCTCAAACTTAACAATGACTAAAAACTTATATAAATATATAGTATTTAGGCTATTATAAATATAAACCTACATATACAAAAATATTTAAACCTATTTAGCTGTATAATATCCAAAATAAATTCAAACTAATTCTACTAAATGATGGCAACATAATATGGCTCTCCCAAGTGGGTTTAGCTAGGTTAGGGTCCAAATATATTTTCTAATAAAATCGAACTCGAAAAGTCAACCCATGAGTCTCTTGTGCCATTCGCAAGTAAATAGCACATGGGGACTCGATTGAGTGGCACACCTTTGGTGTCATAGGCTCAAAATGGGTCAAAATCATATATTGGGTCAAATGGTTTTGATCTATGTCGAGTTCTGAACTCACATTGGAAGTTAGGCCTGGAATTACGGTAAATAGTCAAATGGCCTAAATTTGATCTAAAGTTGTGCGAAGTCAAAAATGTTAAAAGACAAGTTTGGATGTGACATGATATTTCAAATTGAAGGTGGGCTTGTCTACTTCAAACTTATGAAGGATATTTGAAAGATTGGTATTTCTTGTGCTCCAAAAATTAAAACAACGAAAAACTACATCTATAGTCATAATTAAATTTAAGATTTAATCTAACAAATAGGAATCATATAAAAAAAAATTCCAAAAATCAGGGTCCTCACAGATTTTATGTATGATAACATTATATATATATATATATATTTATATATATATATATATATATATATATATATATATATATATATATATATGGCCTTAGTCCACTACCAGAATAAGCTAGTTTAGCGACGGAATAAGACGTCGCTAAACATCAAAAAAATGTCGCTTTTTACCGATATATTTAGCGACGTATGTTCGTAGTCGCGTAATACATGGTCGCTAACAAAAAATACGTCGCTGTTCGTCGCTATAGCGACGTCTGTTTGTGACGCATATTGCTAGCACTTATCCTACTAGAGACATTTGCCGACATGATTGCTGCGATGTAATAATTCGTTGCTAATTTTCGCTAGCATTCAACCTTTAGCGACGTAATCCGCAACGTTTAGTGATGCTAAATTTGACAGTTTGGGTTTGCCACGTCACTTTTTTTTAGCGACGTCTTGTGAAAATCAGCGACGTAACCGATACAGGCTAGCAACGTCATAACACGTACATAGCGACGCTATTAGCGTGTTACTTATGTTGCTAACATGTCCAATTTGCCACATCAGTGTAGTAGCGACGTACTGATACACCTTAGCGACGTTCTTTTTTCAGGTTAGCGACGTTCTGATACACCTTAGTGACGTAGGCTGACGTCGCTAAACGTCGCTAAATTCTAAATAAAATATTAAAAAATAGGAATCTGTGTGCTTTTTATATCAATGAAAGTTATATTATATAACATTGTACCTGCTTTTAAAATGACAGTTTGTAAATAATAGACCCGAAGCAACCCTTTGTAGAATTCTCTGGGTTCGCCGACCCCTTCGGTGGAACACTCAACACCGGTAAACCAATATAGAGACAAATGATAAAAATGCACAACCAATAATCAAATAAATAGAATCCAATGATCAGAAAGACAGAATAATCGGTGGATACAAATCCACTACCAAACGTCTATAAAAAGTGTTTGTCCGAAAATGTTCAACATAACACAAACTTCCACTAAATGTATAAATAAATACATAAAGACCCAAAAATGGTCAGCAACACAACAAATGAAAATAAGTCCAATAAAGGAATATGCCTAGTCAGGAGGAGGCGGCAGTCATTGCATCTGGGACACCATAAATGTAACGCCCCAGTCCCAAATACGTAGGACTAGGAACGTAGACATGCCAGCTGTATACATACGAAGTACACTTCAAAATATGGAATCTCGTATGAATACATAAGTTGTAAATGCAGTAGAACCATAACTAATCTCATCCCACAAAATAAATGAATAAAAGATATCATATAATCAACTATGATTATCTTGATACAATATGTTGGGCAGAGACAAATCCACTACCAACAAGTATATGATAAATACGTGAGAAAAGAAAAGATTTTTGGCGAGCGAAGCGAAGACGATCCAAGTGCAATCATCCTCGAAGAATTAGCGATGATCACGGCTAGAGCTAGAACACCTACGAAAGACAATAGCACACACCTGGCAGATAACCAGGTCCTCAGAGGACGTAACAAGACACATAATATCATGCCATATAACTGAATAAATATTGCTCAAATAAATAAGTCAATTGAATTATAAAATGGTCCAATACACACCTATTGAACTAGCTTACCATCCCCCCAACCAAACAAGGACAGGAGATGGTAACCTAATTCACGGTGACGTATCTATCCATGCTATAAATCCAATATGGTATCCGGACCCCAACAAGGTTCAATATCTTCTCATCGAAGTAGTCACACCTACAACCAAACAAGGACAGATGTGAAGAACTAATCCGCGATAAGTTATTATTTCAAGCCCACGGTCAGATACAAGTACCCAAACCAAAAGTACTCGTACCTAACGGATAAAGGTGCCTAACCGTTCTAAGTGAAATGTAGTTAAGAACAATCTTTCGTACGCATGGGCCCTAGCTAAATAGGATCGGCATGGTCCCCCCTTGGGGCACCAGAGGCCCAATCAATAAGCATAATGTTTTCGTAGAACGTCAGTGGCCGTCAGTAATCATGGGTCATCAACCCCGTATCTCCAGCGGAGCTTTCGGGTCACAAGGGAAAGTGCATCGAAGCCCATACGCTAAGGAATTGTCCTCCCCGTCCAATGCCTACTATGTTGTATCCATAACAGTAAACCTCTATAACCGCTAAGTCAACTAGCATGCAATTATATTAGAGGTTAATCCTATCGCATGATTTGTACGTTACTGGTGGCCAGCCAATCACGTACGTCCGTGTTCTACATGCGACACACAACTTCGTGGTACAACGTGTCTAGGCCAATGAATGCAACACACAAATGTGGTCCCTTAAATCTAGGTTTAATGTATAAGAAACAATACATAGCAGGAAATATAAATGAACAGTAAGTTCTAACAGGTTATGTCATGTATCACAGTTTCTTTGCATAAAAAAAAATAATAATGCATGAAATATGAGCTAAAATAAATAAACAGCAAATGGCAATGTCTTGCCTGGTGGGACGCCTGGTGTGCTGCGATGATCCAGGTGGCACAAAATGACTTTGGTGTTACAACTACGCAAGACGGCCTTTGATGATGGTACGGATTGTTCTATCGGGTCTAGAACGGTCAGATTATCTAGGGTCAATAAGAGGAGGTATAGAATTGGCAAGGAAATAGAAAAAGTGGGATTGGTCATGGACAGGAGAAAAAATCAAAGGAAAAATGGATA
This sequence comes from Iris pallida, assembly GCA_029216955.1. Lineage (NCBI taxonomy): Eukaryota > Viridiplantae > Streptophyta > Magnoliopsida > Asparagales > Iridaceae > Iris > Iris pallida. Next base: position 13,105,554 of record JANAVB010023995.1, read on the forward strand.
AATAATATATATACGATTTGTAGAAAATATTAGAATTAATGAAAACCATACTTACTAGTAAAATAATTTTTGATAAATACTTGAGAATATATTTTATTAGTCGAAATATGTTTTTAGGTAAATACTAGGAAAAATAAAATCGTTTTTCGGCCTACTCTATAATAAACTTTTATATTCTTATATAATTAGAAATAATATTTAGTGTTTCTATTCCCCAAATTTAGAAAATATAAATAGCCAAAGCAAAATATATGATTTGTTACTAGCAAATTTTTTAGAGATTATATAATAATTTGTTCCAAAATAAATTTTACTAATTAAGATGACCATACTAATGATAGTATCAAGAAACTAATAATAATAATAATAATAATATAATAATAATAATATATAATAAAACATAACAACACTAAAACAACCAAAAAAACTAAACTAAAATAATTAAATCTAAATATTTCAAAATATTAGGAGGGGTCCAGCACTGCTGCTCTCCTAAAATGAATGAAAGAGAAAAAAAATAAAAACAGAAGGGAAAAGAAAGTTTGGGGAAGAGGGAGTCAATGAGAGTGGGTGAGACACAAAGAAGAGCGAGAGAGAATGGTGATGGGAAGAAGAGGAGCGGGAGTGGAGGACTAGGGAGAAGCGGAGAGGGACTGAGGCAGAGCGAGAGGAAAGAAGACGCGACGGAGGGTTTCCGGCAGCGGCGCACGTACGGCGCTGGCGCGGCGGAGGGTTTCCGGCAGTAGCGCGCGCTCGACGCTGGCACGGCGGCGGCCTCGCGGAGGAGCGAGGGGAAGGGGTTCGGCGGAGGGTTTCCGGCAGTAGCGCGCGCTCGCGTGGCGCGACGGCGGCCTCACGGAGGAGCGGAGGGGAAGGGGTTCGTCGGCGGACGGACGCGGCAAAGCACGGCGAGGAGGTCGCGGGTCAGGTCGGAGGTGATCGTGAGAGAAAGAGAGGCGGAT
>JANAVB010023995.1:13106528-13262941 GCA_029216955.1 Iris pallida
AACTCCTTTGGAATACGTCCATAAACTCTGCGATCAAGGGATACGGAGCTACCTGCTCCTCACTGAAGCTCCACAGAAGACTCTGCCGTCCTGCTCTGCCTGCCGCCGGGTGTACTCAACTCTGGCTCTCCTGGCACCCCAAATAACTCTACCCCCTCGGCAATCAATGCGGGCATAGTTCTACTCAGCCAGTCCATACCTAATACTATATCGTAGTTCGGTAATGGCATGACGATAAACTCACTTCCAACTCCTCGGCCTCCCAATAAGACGCTTCGCCCTCTGCAAACATCACTCACGAGGATGACCCCACCCCGATCATGATCTTGCAGTCCTAGGCAATGGTTCAGAAACCAACTGTGTCTAATAGCATACGATACTGACACAAAGCTGTAGGAAGCCCCGGAATCAAAGAGTGCAAATGCTGGAAGGGAATCTAGGAGAACCGAACCTGCTATCAGCTCTCCGATGGCCTCGGCATCCTCAGCTGCCATGACGAAAGCTCGCTCCTGCTGTCCACCTCGTGCCTGCTGCTGGTGCTGCTGGAACCCTTGCTGCTGGGTCTGCAGGGCTGGTCCCCTCTGCTGGCCTGCTGGAGCCTTGGCTGCCCCAACTCCTCCTGGTATCGGACGTATCGACGCCACTGGACAATCTCGCATCTGTGATCGCTGATCCACACATCAAGCATCTACCGAGTCTCTTCTGCACTCGTCTCACTTGTGCCCAGGCTTCTTACAGAATGTACAACTAACAACCTGCTGCCTGGGTGCCTGCTTTCCCCTCTGCTGCTGGTGTTGCACCTGCTGAAAGGTGCACGGCCCTGATGCTGGTGTTACTGCTGATACTGCTGAACTGGCCTCTGTGGCTGCTGATGCTGGAAGTGAGGCCTCTTGGCCTGCCCCGACTGCTGCTACCACCCTGGAAGTCACGACCCCTCTTCTGTTTCAGCCCTAGATCGTCTTTTGCCGCCATATTCCCAGAAAATATCTCAAAAAAGGTAGCGTTCAGGTCGCTCTTAGTCAGCGACCGAACCTCTCTAAATCAGACCTCGATAAAACTTTCTTTCTCGCCTTCCTCTTCTCCGTCAAGTCATCTATGAAATGGGCCAGTCTACAAAACTCTGCAGCATACTCAGCTGCCGTCTGGTTCCCCTGAACCAGAGCCTCGAACTGTGCCTCGATACCTCCCAGGCCACATCAGGAAAGAACTGCTCCTTAAACGCTCCTTGAACTGGGCCCAAGTCTGGCCCTCAACTACCACCCAAGGATCTGTCTGATACCACGCACGGGCCAAGTCCTGCATCTGACTGCCCGCCGCCTCGATCTGGAGTCGATCTGGTATCTCCGCTAGTCGAAAGATCTCTCAATATGCTCTATCCAGTCATCGGCATAGTGGATGCCCTCTGTGCCGAAAAACTCCCGAGGGTGCATCTTCTGGAAGTCCTGTATATCCTTCTCCCTCCGACGGGGCTGCAGCTGGGTCCCCTGAGCTGTGATCATCTCGACTGTAGTACGAACCAACTGGTGTGCCTCATCGATCCCCTGACGAAAATCTGCAGTCTGCCTCGTCTGCTGCTGCTGGTGGGACTCAAGAATCCTCTCCACGAAGGAAAGGATGTGCAGCGTCTACCATCCCCGCAGGTAGAGGCTGCTGCGATGGAAGGATCTCAGGAATCACAACGCTCGGGCTCCTGACTGGTGGAGGTGCTCCTCCAAAAGTGGCAAAACACCGACTCCTGAGGCTGCACTGGCCCTGTGGCACCGGGAGCTGCTGCTGCTGAGGTCGAGAGGTGCTAGACCCCTCTCCAGCGTCTCCCAGTACAGGGCGATGCGATCGCGTCTCAACCATCCTGGAGACACAGATCAAACAAGAAACAATTACTGAGAATGAATCGAAATATCAAAGGAGGACTGTTTAAATTTCTAAGGAAGATAATACGCAGCAAAATAGATATACGAAATCTGATAAGGAATTTTTCTAGTGTGATTGAGTACCTTCAAAAATACTAATTCCTACTGCAGGCTGTAGCGATATTCTAGTTCGAATACCACTACATTTCCAACCTAGACCTGCATGGGCCACCATTAAAACGTGTCACGACCCGCACCCTAGAGTAAGGGCACGAGACGTGGGTACGTCCAGCCTACGCCGCAGTATCGGCGGTAGAATGCTGTCCTAGGTCACAACATCTAACAGTTAAGGTAATAAACAGTTATACTCCCCGAATGGAGGTGACATAACAGAATATATCTCAATCACAACTAAGGTAGAACAGGAATAGATAGAATGATAATATCCAGAATAAAAACATCACAAGATACAATCCAGAATTCTAAGTGTCTATAAATAAATACATGTCTCAAATATCTCTGAAATCCATAAACAACAATCCAAGAAAAAGGACAATCCTAGTCTAAGGAGTGTCATCTACTGCTAGTGGATCCTGCTGCTGGTCCAAGTCCGGACACTCATCTAGTGTAGGACCATAGTAGTAGGGCAGAATGCCTCAGCCTCGTCCTCTGTAATATTTCAACAGGTCCAGTCAGGACAGGAGCGAGCACAGTACATCTCAAGAAATCATAGCAGGTCAGGATATATAATCATGCTAAAGAGTAAGATACAAGAGACTGAAGAATAATATGATAAACAGAAAAGACTGTAAATAAATAGCTACAGTATATAGAGAACTAACAGTGTCTAGTGATTCAGAGCACAAGATGGTTATGTAAATGGCACGATGTTGTACACGAGTAATCTACAGAGGTTGTACACGAGTAATCTACTGGATTGAATACATAACCACTTCTACTCCCATGCCCCAATCAATACACAAGGATCTAGCTACGTTATGTTATTGTACACGAAGGTCATATGAATACATGATTATATATGATTCACACGTTTCGTACACGAATGTCACAAATACAAGGAGTACACGATGTTCATGATAAAGTACACGAACACGAATACCCGATGTATCCGCTAAGGGATAACATCGCACAACAAGATCCATATAGTACTAATCCGTGTTTCCAACATGTCAGCATCATGTAAAGTAATCTAAAGCAGGAAATATACTCCTAATACAGGATATGAAATGATCAGAGAATGTACTCGCCTGTATCCTGTGAATCTGGAGAATATATACCTTCCGAGGAGTGGTGTCTGTCTCCTATAGAACAGTACAAGTCACTATGAGTCTACAATGATAATAAGATGCAAACCAATGCATTTTACATGAATCTAGGTCAATCTAGACCAAAGTCAACTCTTGGTCAACTCTGGTCAACCCTAAAGTCAAACCTAAGTCAAACTATGGTCAACTAGGTCTAACCAAGTCTCACTAGGTCAAACAAGCCATTCTAGTCCTATCAAGGCTAAACAAGAGTAATCTAGGCTCTAAACTGACTCACAGACGTATCCATAGCTATAGGCTATCATGCCTATGAACCACACCATAACACATGACTATATGACAATATTTATTTCTAAAGTAATACACATAAAGATATATTATAATCTAACTTAGATTATACATATCCTATAAGCTACTATTTACATATCACACATACATTATCTATCCATATTAATATATGATATGGTACACACATTAGCCTATAGGTATCTATAGTATATCACACATACATTTTATGGATAGGAAGGGAAATGGTGGCATGTGTGTGACTTGTATGTGTTGTCATGAGAAAATGAGGGCGTGATGAGCTATGCATGTGTGTGACAGTGTGTAGGTTAGTGTACATGAGAGTGTGGTGTCAAGTAAGTGTCACATAGTGTCAAGTGTGGCATAAAGTGTGTGTGTGTGTTAGGCTACTGTAGGAAACAGTGAGTAGGACAGTGGGGAGTGTGGTGTGTGTTAGGGAGGACTGAAAACAGTGAGCGTAGGCAAAACAGTGAGACATGAGAGTGTATAACATGTATTTGTGTGTGTAGGATAAACAGTAACTGTTAGGCACAGTGGAGAAACTCAGAAATCTCAGTTTAGCCCCATACAATACCCAGTCCAGTCCACACTTGCATTCTCAGAATTACACATAGGAAATCATTAAAACAGTCCCAAAAAAACTCAGTTTAACAACCCAACTTCCATTCCCAGATTTTGAATCAAACAACCACCAAATCAGCCCCAAATTTAACACACACTTAGATAACACATAGGTGAACCAAATAGGGATTTTAAACCACACTATTTTAGTGTACAATGGTTAAATATGATGACAAAATCGAAATTAAAATCTGGAACAGAACAGTGAAAAAAGTAACTGATATTAAGTATCAGGATTAAAATGGGAACTGAGAATTGATCAATTAAAACCAAACTAAACACCAATTTAAAGGTTGGTAATGTAAATATACATTGTATACGTGTCACACAATCTATTTGTGTCCACCCAAGTGGACACAATGTGTCCAAACTGGAACAAAAACCCAAATAACAACCTGGACACAGTGCAGGAAACTAAGCCTGTGCACGTGTTCACAGTGTTCGTGCACACGACACGACACGACACAAGCCACGTAGTCGTGCCCAAGTGTCGACTAGGTCTAGGGCTAGGGCTAGGACACCCTGCTACGTGTCCACGATACGCATGCGTGCGATACGACACGCGTATCAGTGCACGAAATTGACAGCCATCAGCACAGTACAATTTCAGTACAGGAGCTCGTGCGTGTCCGACACGACACGTGGGGCTCTGAAACTTGGGGAGCCCGTGTCAGTGTCAGCCCCTGTCACATGTCAAATTTTATATGTCAACGGTCGTATCCAGTGGGCTATGTCCCCCGAGATGCATGGCATGCAAACCGCCCGTGCACGCGCGTACGCGACCGTGTGTACACGTGTCTGTACAGACTCGACACGACACAAAAATCACACAAGGACTCAAGAAACATGTAAGCGACACCTAAACCTAATTTCCTGTTCAAATACTTTCCTAAAAATCACTCGAAATGTCCATTGGGGTATTTCGTCAAACACATAAACAATGATACTGATACGTGTCCAAATAGGACACGAATTGGACACAAAATCTAGGGTTTCCTATTTCTACAGTTAGGTTAGGCCTAGGGATCCCTAGAAATGCAATAAAAACAGAATTTCATAGAATAGATTAGAAGTTTACCTATGGTACAAATCTACACAAAGCCCAATGAAATGGTTCCTCAAGCTCCCAAAATATCCACAAATTGTGTATTCCCTGAAATCTCTCAATAACAATAGCAAGTACAATAATTTAGGTCCTAATGCAATTGATTTGGGTGGAAAAGGAGCTAAATAGGAATTTCTATGATTTAAGGAAGGTGGGGACTCACCTCTTTCCAAACTTGCAATAATCCCAATGGAGGCTAGCCCTAATTTCAAGGAGCCTTAAATAGGGGGGGATCAAGTGGCTGGCCAAGCTATTAGGGTTAGGGTTTGGTTCATGGTGTGGGCCTATGGGCTTTTAAGGCTTTAAGTCATATAATGACTTGTGAAATCACAAGCCATTCCTTAATCAAACTAACTCCTAATTTTCCCAAACTAATTCTAATGAGTTAATCCTCACTAACTTAGGTCAAGCTAGAGTTACTTAACCTAACCAAGTAGTCATGACCTAGGTTAGCCTCTAGGACAGTCTCCTAAGTCAATATTAGCCGAAAGTCTAAAATAGCACCAAAACAATTATACCAAAAATCACTTAAAAATTCTAATAAATATAATTAATAATAATAATTCCAAATTAATTCCAAAATTTTGAAAATGACCAAAATACCCTCAAGCTAGAAAAGTGGTAGTGACAACTCTTTATGGGGTCGGCCACCCCCATTCACCCACAGCTAATGCTGCTTCCAAACTTTCGTGGGTGTCCCCATGTAGGCCGCCCACTATGGATTTTTATATTTTTTTATCATATCTTTTCTTTTCTTCTTAACCATATATATATATATATAAAAAAAAGAAAAAAATATATATATAAAATATATATTATATATATCTATATATATATATATATATATATATATATATATATATATATATATATATATATATTTCTTTTATATATTTATATATATATATATTTATATATATATATATATATATATTTATATTCTTAACCATATATATATATATATATATATATATATATATATATATATATATATATATATATATTTTATATATATATATATATATATATATATATATATATATAGATATATATATATATATATTTGGGTATATCTATATATACACCCATTTAAAATCTCACAAATCCAAATTAAATTCTTAATCTTATCTAACCACATATATATTATATTTAAATATATTACATATATAATAAATTCAATGACAATAAAAAGGGCACCAAGGTTATAATTTTAATAAAAATAAATATTATTTATTAATCACCACAAAAATAACGTTAATAAAAATAAAATAATAAAAAGTGCAATTGTGGTTTTGGTGAACTTATATCGCACCACTTATCCGGGTCCAAAAATACTATACAATTTTGTAAAATATTATTTTATAATAAATATACCATAATTGTACACATAATAATTAATTAGAAATTGTACCTAAAACTCTAAAATAATTTAAGAATATTTGTACACACATAAATTAAGCCCACATGGCCACATTTGGTCACACCACATGCCTACTTGGGCTTGGGTTCGGTCCGGCCCAGTTCGGGCTGAATTGGACAAACCGGGTCTCATCAATGTCCAAAATTAAATAATAAATAATTAATTTATCGGTGGAGGTTAAGTCGCAACTTGGCCTAGTTTTTCTAGTTCGGGCTTCACCATGGCTAATGGCTCTTCCCCCAGCGTGGCTAGTACACTAGTCAAGACACACTGCTACATCTTCCGTGCCAAAATTTATGGTCGCCTTGTGCTCCAAACTCAACAATGGCTAAGGTCATTTCTAATAATAAAAAAATCATAAATTGCACAAACTTCATTCTTTTAATCTTTTTAAATAAAAAAATTTAGAAAATTTAGGGGTTTTACAATCTACCCAACTTACAGGAATTTTGTCCTCGAAATTTAGGAAATAGGGTAGATAAGGTTGATGGATAGAAAGAGTTTGTCAATACCAAATACAATTAAATTTTGGGGAGGCGATGAACTGAACTGCGTTCAACACAACCATGCATTTAGAAACTTGTGGAGTCGATAATACTAAAATATAACACGATAAATACTAAAATATACACGGTTATGGAATTGAACAGGGTTGCTAGTGAAGGTAACAAAAATTTGATAATCCAGTTTAGAGAATAACAGGGGATTGAGTAGACCAAGGGAATAATTTAAAACATTTGGGAGATGTGGTTCCTTGAGGAGAACTGGATACTGATCATCTGGATTGAGAGATTGATTAAGTGACGATTAGAATCACTCTCGTGTGTTCAAGAATGATTGGGGGGGAACGATGATAATTCTAGGGTTGAGGAATGAGGAGTAGTTAAAGGCGAGGATATAGCCACATGAGTCGGTCGGTGGCTATCATATTTGTGTATATAACTGTAGGGCAACCAAAGGTGATACCTTGAGTACTATCTACCAAGTACAGGCTTTATCCAGAATAGGTAAAGACGAAAGCTGTAACGTCCCAGTCCCAAAATACTTAGGAGGTACGTATCCATGCCAGCTGTATACATACGAAGTATACTCCAATGTAAACAAACCTCGTATGAATACATGCTGTAAAATATAGTAAACCCAGAGTAATCTAATCTCATCCACAAATGAAGAATAAAATATCATATAATCAACTGTAATAAGTCTTTGTACAATACGTTGGACGGAGACAAATCCATTACCAACAAGTAAGTAAGGAAAAATATACATGGAAACTAAAATATTTGGCGGGAATAGCAAGGAAGAGACCCAAGACATGTCATCTCTGAATGAATAGAGAAGATCGCGACCTCGACTAGAGCACTGCAATATCACAGAAGCACACACACCTGGAGAGATACCAGGTCCTTAGTGGGACGTAAAGATCAATTACAGATCACGAAGCACACACACTGGAGAGATACCAGGTCCTTAGTACGTAAACAAAGAACAATGCCACTATAACTGCATAACAAATACCGTACCTAAACTACAACACGGGTACCTAACCATCTAAGTGATATGCATTTGGAGGACATGTTCTGCGCAGGGCTGTAACAGATTCACGCAAGCAAGTAAAGAGTGGCCAACAAGTAGCGCTCATCCTAGATACTATCGGCCGGGTAACACGTTGCGCTCATCCGAGACACTATCTTCCAAATGTGTGTAAAAGTAATATAGCCCCTAGGCGAGTAGCTGTCCCCTTCCCCCAATGATACTATACGTGCGATGTAACCACGACGTACCAACACTGTCGCTTCCACACTGTTATAATAGATAACTGCAGGTCTCTAACATCATATACTGACAGTTATTCCTATGCATGCACACGGGGGATCAGCCAACACGCAAGTGACCTCTATATGACTCATAACTCTCACACACAACTCGTGGACAATCGTGACAAGTTAATGAGACAAACTAACTTGACGGTAGTCCCCTTAACTCTAGGTCCACATGCAAGAAAATAAATAACTAAAAATAAAGTACATAAATATACAATATATCATAAAGTAACTAATGAAAATAGTAAAGGTGGCAAGGTATCTTGCCTGAGGTTATGTGCAAAATGGAAAGATCCAGTAGCTCGAACCAGCAATAACAAAGCAAGAAAGCCAATACCCGCAGATGACTCCGGATGCTGAAACAAACATCACGACGAGTTTGGAATATAATATGCCTAGGAAATGCCTGTCCAAAAGTTAATTCTGGAACAGGGGCAAAACCGTAATTTCGGATCAAAACGATGTCCGCGTGGACCCGCTTTGCACCGAATGCGTGCCAGACTTACGGTCTCTAAAGTCGTCAAACTACATGTATGAATTTTTTTGATGAGATGACCCAACGGTATGTCCAATTTTGGACCCGGTGACCGTGCACAAATCGCCCGTTGAGTTGGATTGTGGGCCCGCCAAAATGGCGTCCCAGTCAACCTTCTCAGAATTGAACCAAACTTGGCTCACGGGACCAAAAAAATATTTTGAGTCCAATGGCGCAAGTTTCGTCGCGATTTGATGATGGGCACAAAGTTGTGACTTAATTTGCAAAGGGTCGATACGGGGGTATCTCGACGTATACGCACTGATTTCGTCGCGCACATGCAACGAAATCGGGTTCCGTCAGTTCCCACATCGACAACATCCATACACGCCTTTTGATGCATATAGTGTGCGACCACGTCGCCCGGTTTGTCGGACGCACGCCGTATCGTGGTGTTTTCAATTTTCGAAAACAGAATTTACAATATTTCGTAAAACTTAACAACGTGTAACTTTTCATACTAGATGAAAAGTGAATCCAGAAGGTGCGTTACAATCTCGATTATGTTGTTATTCTCTGCCTTTAAGTAGTTTCTATGAAAGTTTAATGGACAGCGAGAAAAGTGGCTGACAAGTTGGTGTTTGAAACAGTTTTTAATATTCCAGAAAATTGGTTTTTTCTCCAGCTTTGCCCCAATTTTTCGAGCAAGTTGGATAGGCACGTCGAAATCCACCTAGGGGATCGCGAAGAGGGTCATGTGGGCTTTCTACACGAATTTATGGATCTAAAAAACGGATTAAAATGAGAGAGATATCGATTGGGGAAGTTGAGTACCTTAAAGTGGAAATTGTGTGTGTTGATGTCGCTGTGGCGACCGTGTGACGGGACTGCCATCCTTCCGGCGAGGCTGGGCACGCACGCGAGGAGGGGGGGGGAGGAAGGAAGGAGGAAAGTGAAGGAAGAGGGGGAGATTAGGGTTTTTTTTTTCTTTTGAGAGTTAATATATATATCTATATATATTATATTATATATATATATATATATATATATATATAATATATATATATATATAAGGTTTAGGGGGTGGTCGGCCTAGTGTGCTGTTGTAAAGGGTCGGCCCCTCTTCTTTGTAGCAGCTGCTGCTGCTTATTCTTCTTGCATGCATGTGGTCGGCTCCACATGGTGGGGCCGACCACTTGGGTTATTATTTTTTCCATATTTTTTCTTTTCTTATCTTATCTACATATATATAATATATATATAATATATATATATATATATATAATATGTACTATATATAATATAACTCCAAAATCTTCATAAATTCAAAGAAAATTTTAATCGTATCTACCCATATATAAAATCAATTTAAACTTATGTACATATAGTTTAATTTCATTTACAATAAAATTAACTAAATATATAATATAATATCTAATAGAATAATCTATTTATTTAGTCACCATAAATTAACTTTAATAAAATAATAAAATAGTCCAATGGGTGAACTTACCACACACACTCATTTGAGTCCAAAAAATTGTACAACGTATTGCAAATATTTTTAATAATAAAATACCAATAATTGTACAAATATTTAAATAATTATAAATTATACATAAAATTCTAAAATAATTTAGGAATATTTCCGTACGTAAAATATGTCTACAGGGCCACCTTGGTCCCATCCCATGCCTATATGGGCTTAAATTTGGTTCGGGCCCAGTTCGGACTGAATTGGACAAACCGGGTCATCTAAAAATTAATATATAAAATAATATTTAATTAAAATAATTTAAATAAGTCAATTCACAATTTGGTCTGGTTTTCCTAGTTTGGACATCACCATGGCTAGGCTTCCTCCGGCATGGCTAGTACACTAGTCAAGGCCACTGCTACATCTTCCGTGCCAGAATTCATGGTAGTCTTGTGTTCCAAAATTCAACAATGGCTACGGTCATTTCTAATGAAATAAAAAATCATAATTTGCATAAATTAAATTTTAAGTCCTTTAAATAACAAAACAAAAATACTCCCAAAAATTTAGGGGTTTTACATCCTACCCAACTTACAAGAATTTTGTCCTCGAAATTTAGGAATATAATAGATAAGGTTGCGGGATAGGAAGAGTTCGTCAATACCAAAAACAATTAAATTTGGGTAGAGGCGATAAAACGGTGTTCAACACCACCATGCAATAGAAAATTGTGGAGTCGATATATACAAAATATCATTGTTATGGAATTGAGTAAGGATCGCTAGTGAAGGTAACAAAATTTTGAATATCAAATTTTAGAGAACAGTAAGGAATTGAGTAGGCCAAAGAGAAAAATTAGACATTTAGGAGATGTGATTCCTTAAGAGAGAACTGGATACTAATCGTCTTGGTCGAGGGTTTGATTAAGTGATGATTAGAATCACTCTCGTGCGTTCAAGTGGGGTTGGAAGGGCACAATGAAATTTCTAGGATTGGAGGGAAGTAGGGTTTAAGGTGAGGATATAGCCACATGAGTTGGTCGGTGGCTATCTAATTTCGTGTTGAAATAACTGATAGGAAAACGAAAGGTGATATCTTGCATCTATCTATCATGTACAGTGTCTGGTCTTTCTAATAAGTAAAGTAAAAACAAAAAAGAGTTCAAGGACGATGCTATCGAGTACGAATACGTGGTTCATAGGCGACGAAAATAATTCAAATGAGAGTTGTCAATGTTTTTGCGGATGAGACTCTAAGGCAGGTTTAACTTTGTCTCCATCCACGTAGAATAATTCATGAAAAGCGAACCAAAGTGCAATAGGTTGATCAGACCATCATGCACCGGTTCTGATTAGACAATATGTTAGTGGGTGCACCCAATAAAATATGTCATGATCAAGCTTGATAACAAAATAAGCTTGCAAACTGAAGCTACATTAGCAGCATAAGATAGTCAAAATATGAGCAAAGGAGGTACTGATGAAGGAATTTTAAATAGTCCAAGATCTTTTAAATCAAGGCTCGCCCGAAGTGTGGGCCTATACAGTTGTCATAGTATTTTTTCTATTTAGCTTGGTAAACTAGATAAGATAGGGTCCTCTGAATTTTTATAGTCTAAGTAAACTTACCTATGTGGTTCACAAGGAAAAAGGTTTGTTAGGTCGTCAGGTATTCTACCCAACTTACAAGAGTTAAACTAGTAGCGTGACAAGACAATGGGTCAAGGAATAAAGATAATGTACAAGGTTTAAGCTTTAAGGAATTTAGTATAACATATTCACATATCGGGTTAAGGGATTGAGTCAAGGTTGGATCTCTTAATTGAAGTCGGGAAGTATTTTGGTGTCATGGTAAAGGTTATAGTTTGGTCATTTTGACCATAAAGTCATATCAAGAAATAGAGTACAATGAGATGGGTTTTGGTGGGACATGATATGTCTACAGGAAGGTGGGCTCGTCTAGGTCTTACATATGAAATATGTTGGAAGGAAAAGTCTAGTGTTGTGCTCCAAATATCCAAGTCACGTAAGGGACGCCAAAGATCAAAAATTGAAAGTGGCAGTTCACGAAGTGAATATTAATGCACAAAAATAAAGAAGATCAAGCATGAAATAAATTAATTAAAGAATCCAATAAAATAATTTAGGAACACAATTCCGGAGAGAAGATAGTCTCCTAGATGAATACAGTTAAGGAACCATTAAATCATTATTCAAATTGCAAATAGGTTAGAAGGTCGCAATTAAAAGATCTAGAATTGAAGGAAGGTCGAGTAAGTCAAGGTGGAAATACGGTCACATAGCTTGGTAGATGACTAACAACACATGTGTACATACTATTATCATGGTCATGAGTGATATGGCAATTAGTGTGGAGTACATCTATCTTATTAGCGTATCTTGATGCCTACCATTAAAATTTTAACTCAAGTTTCCTCCAAAGTTTCAAAAAAACTTTCAAAAATAAACCACCAAAATTTGTATTAACTCCAAGCCGTTCAAATTTATCAGGAAAAAATTTAAATCACTTTCATAAATCTCAAAGCAAACTTTTATTATGTTACTACTGATTTTTTTTTTTCAAAATTTTACATTTTCAATTCAACTTTCAAACTCAAGAGTTCATAAATCATGAATCTACATATAAATATCCATAATCAATCATAACTTTAAAACTCTACAAAATTAATAGCTCTCCAGATAAAAATTTCTAGCACATTACAAAGCAATCTCAAATTTTAGCTCAATATTTTAATGCACTCATCAATTATAACTTCTATTCATACTAAGTCATACCAACATAATCAAAAATTTTAAATGGTAACTTTATTTGTTCAATCAAACAACCTTATCACATCATTAATATTTTTATTTTTTTCAAAATTGTGATATTAGCAATCCAACATTAAACTAAATTTTCAAATAATCTTATCAGTCATAAAATCATTTTGTTAACGAAATTTGATATCCAATTCACAATTTTTTTTTTAAAAAAAATAAAACATAAATAGATTTATAAATCCTCAATCATATGACACAATTTAAAATAAAGAAAAAAATTTCAAAAATTGTTTTCATAACTTCCAAATATTTAAACCAAAATTCACCATCATTACTTCCACTTAAAATTCAAAATTTACTAAACAAATCGCAAGTTGTATAACTCAAATTTAAATAATTCCTACGGCCATTTTTAAAAGCTAAGATCATTTTCAAACCAAATTTATAACTTTCAAAGGTGTATAACTACAATCCAATAAATCATAAACATCAAACTCAAAAATTTAAAAAAAAATTATTTGTTCAAAGATGTATATCTACCACCCAAAAATTATAAATATCACAACTCGAAAAGCAAATCAATTTATACTTGTTCAAAGATGTATAGCTATGACCCAATAGATCATAAATATCAAATCTTAAAAGCCAATCAATTTCTTAAATCAATAGTATAAAGATTCAAGCTATTTTTTTTCTTCCTGCAGTATCAATCCTATGGTGTTTACTATTTAAAAATCTCAAGATTAAAAATTTCCTTGGTAATATCCTACATTACAAATTAAATCACATTTTTTTTATAAAAAAAAACCCTTTTTAGCTCAATTAGAGTCTTAAATGTATTCCAATTGCCAATATACCATTCTAGCCATGTGTTTGACCTATGAGCATATACTAGTGTAGTCATCTTCCTAGTTGACACTAAGCACGAAAATAGGAATCAATGGTAGAAAGGAATCAAGCAAGATGCAATTCAAGGAGGTCGATTGAAAGTTCGGAATTTGAAGCCAAGGGAAGAGGTCAAGCTGTATGGATGAGATTCCTAGATTCTAATCCTATGTTGCAGGCTCACATCGGCACAATAACGTAACTGAAGTGACAAACTCGACCTGCATAGGCCACCACAAAACATGTAACGCCCAGTCCCAAATACTTAGGACTATGTACGTATCCATGCCAGCTGCATACATACGAAGTATACTCTAATGTATGGAGACCTCGTATGAATACATAAGCTGTAAAATGCAGTAAACCAAGAGTAATCTAATCTCATCCACAATGAAGAATAAAAGATGTCATATAATCAACTGTAATAGTCTTTGTACAATACGTTGGGCGGAGACAAATCCACTACCAACAAGTAAGAAAAAATATACATGAAAACTGAAATGATTTGGCGGGAATAGCAAAAGAAGACCTAAGATACGTCATCTCCGAATGAATAGAGAGATCGCGACCTCGACTAGAGCACCTGTAATATCACAGAAGCACACACACCTGGAGAGATAACCAGGTCCTCAGAGGGACGTAACAAGATACAGAAAGAACATGCCACTATAACTGCATAAATAAACACCGTAAACTACAACACAACCGGGTACCTAACCGTCTAAGTGATATGCATTTAGAGGATAACGTTCTACGCAGGGGCTGTAACGGATTCACGCAAGCAGTAAAGAGTGGCCAACAAGTAGCGCTCATCCGAGACTATCGGCCGGGTAACACGTAGCGCTCATCCGAGACACTATCTCCCAAATGTGTGTAAAAGTAAAGGTAGCCCCTACGCTAGTAGCTGTCCCCTCCCCCCAATGATACTATACGTGCGACGTAACCACGACGCACCAACACGTGTCGCTTCCACAACACTGTTTTATAATAGATAACTGTCAAGTCTTCTAACATGCATCTATTGACAGTTATTCCTACGCATGCGCACGGGGGATCAGCCAATACGCAGAAGACCTCTATATGATACTCACAACTCTCACACACAACTCGTGTACAATTTAATGAGACACACTAAACTTGACGGTAGTCCCTTAACTCTATGTCCACATGCAAAAAATAAATAACTGAAAATAAAGTACAGAAAATATACAATAATAGCATAAAAGTAACTAATGAAAACAGTAAAGGTGGCAAGGTATCTTGCCTGAGGTTATGTGCAAAAGAGAAAGATCCAGTAGCTCGAACCGGCAAATAAACAAAGCAAGAAGAGCCAAATCCCGCAGATTACTCCTGATGCTGCAACAAACATCACGAACGAGTTTGGAATATAAGATATGCCTAGGAAACGCCTGTCCAAAAGTTAAATTCTGGAACAGGGGCAAAATTATAATTTTGGATCAAATAATATCCGCCATTGGACCCGCTTTGCACCGAAATGCGCCCCAGAACCTACGGTCTCTAAAGTCATCAAACTACATGTCTATAAATTTGTTTTGATGAGACGAACCCAATGGTATCTCCAATTCTGGATTCCGGTGGATCGTGCACAAAATCGCCCGTTGAGTGGGATTGTGGGCCCGCCAAAATGGCGTCCCAGTCAACCTTCTCAGAATTGAACCAACTTGGATCACAGGACCAGAAAAATATTTCGAGTCCAATGGCGCAAGTTTCGTCGAGATTTGATGAGTGTACACAAAGTTGTGACTTAATTTGCAAATGGTCGATACGGGGGTATCTCGACGGATACGCACTGATTTCGTCGTGCACATGCAACAAAATCGGGTTCCGTCAGTTCCTACACATCGACAACATCTATACGCGCCTTTCGATGCGTACAGTGTGCGACCACGTCGTTCGTTTGTCGGGGCGCACGCCGTATCGGGTGTGTTTTTCAAATTTTCGAAAACAAAATTTATAATTTTTCGTCAAACTTTAACAACGTGTACTTTTTACATACTAGATGAAAGTGAATCCAGAAGGTGCGTTACAATCTCGGTTATGTTTTATTCTCTGCCTAGTCTATGAAAGTTTAATGGACAGCGAGAAAGTGGCCGACAAGTTGGTGTTTTGAAACATTTTTTAATATTCCAAAAAAGTGGTTTTTCTCCAGCTTCGCCTCAATTTTTTGAACCAGTTGGATGGGCATGTCAAAATCCACCTAGGGATCTCGAAGAGGTCATGCGGGCTTTCTATACGAATTTACGATCTAAAAACGGAGTTAAATGAGAGAGATATCAATCGGGGTTGAGTACCTTAAAGTGGAAAACTGTTGTGGTGTTTGTTGTTGTCGTCGTGGCGACCGTGAGGCAGGACTGCCATCCCTCCGCGAGGCTCGGCATGCACGCCGAGAGAGGGGAAGGAGAAGGAGGAAAGAGGAGGAAGGAGGAGGAGATTAGGGTTATTTTTTTTTTTTGAGAGTTAATATATATATATATATATAGATGTATGTATATATCCTGTGTATATTTATAAGGTTTAGGGGGTGGTCGGCCTAGTGTGCTGTTGATAGGGGCCCCTCTTCTTTGTAGCAGCTGCTGCTGCTTATTCTTCTTTGCATGCATGTGGTCGGCTCCCACATGGTGGGGCCGACCACTTGGGTTATTATTTTTTTTTCCATATCTTTTCTTTTCTTATCTTATCTACTTATATATATATATTATATATATATTTATTTATTTATTTATTTATTTATTTATTTATTTTATTTATATATATATATAATATATATATATATATATATATATTTTTTATTATATTTTTATATATATATTTATAAAAATATATATATATTAGATATATATTTTTTATTTATTATATATTTTTTATATATTATATATATATATTATATATAATATATCTATATATATATATAATATAATATAATATATATATATATATATGTACATATCATATATATCCTCCAAAATCTCCACAAATTCAAAAGAAAATTTTAATCTTATCTACCCTATATAAAATCAATTTAAACTTATGTACATATTAAGTTAAATTCATTTGACAATAAAATTAACTAATATAATAATATCTAATAGAATAATTCTGTTTTTTAGTCACCATAAATTAAATTTAATAAAATAATAAAATAGTCCAATGGGTGAACTTACCACACACTCATTTGAGTCCAGAAAATTGTACACGTGTTGTAAAATATTTTTAATAATAAAATACCAATAATTGTACAAATATTTAAATAATTAGAAATTGTACATATAATTCTAAAATAATTTAGGAAATATTTCTACGTACGTAAATGTCTACATGGCCACCTTGGTCCCATCCCATGCCAACATGGCTTAAATTTGGTTCGGGCCCAGTTCGGCTGAATTGGACAAACCGGGTCATCTAAAAATCAATAATAAAATAATATTTATTAAAATACTTTAAATAAGTCAATTCACAATTTGGTCTGGTTTTCCTAGTTTGGACATCACCATGGCTAGGCTTCTCCCGCATGGCTATACACTAGTCAAGGCACACTGCTACTTCTTCCATGCCAGAATTCATGGTAGTCTTGTGTTCCAAAATTCAACAATGGCTAAGGTCATTTCTAATGAAATAAAAAACATAATTTGCATAAATTAAATTTTAAGTCTTTTTAAATAACAAAAACAAAAAATACTCCCAAAAATTTAGGGGTTTTACAAAAGCCATCAGAGCCCAAGAAGATGGTTTGAATACTAATACATGGTTTAAAGGCGATTGAATAATTCAATAAAATTGTCAATGCAGTCATGGATGAGACTTTAAGGCAAGTTTAACTATGTCTCCATCCCGTAAAATATATGAAAAGCGAACCAAAGTGCAATAGGTTGATCAGACCATTATGTACCGGTTCTGATTAGACAATATGTTAGTGGGTGCACCCAATAAATATGTCATGATCAAGCTCGAAAGGATAAGTTTGCAAAACTAAAGCTAATTTAGCTGCATGAGGTTGTCAAATATGAGTAGTGGAGGTAATGATGAAGGAAAATAATTAGTCCAGATCTTTAAAATCGAGTCTTGTCCGAAGTGTGGGCCTATCCAGTTGTCCAAGTTTTTTTAACCTATGGCTTGGTTGTCCAGATAAGTTAAGGGCCTCTGAATTTGTAGTCTAAGTGAACTCCTTACAAGATTCATAAGGACAAAGGATTTGTTAGGTAATGAGGTATTCTACCCAAGTTACAAGAGTTAACTAGTAATGTGATGGGACCATGGGTCAAGCAACTAAGATAAGGTACAACGCTAAGCATTAAGGAATTTAGTAGGACATATTCACATATCGGGTCGAAGGGGTTGAGTCAAGGTTGGATCTCTTAATTGAGGTCAGGAGTATTTTGGTGTCATGGTAGAGGTTATAGTTTGATCATTTTGACCGAAAGTCTATCAAGAAAATAGAGTACAAGATGACTATTTTAGTGGAACATGATATATCTACATGAATGTGGGCTTGTCTAGGTCTTGCATATGAAAGTTGTTGGAAAGAAAGTCTAGTGTTGTGCTCCAAATATCCAAGTCACGGCAGGATACGCCGAAAGATCAAAATAGAAGTGGGAGTTCATGAGGTGATAATTAACGCACAAAATAAGGATAAATCAAGTTGGCGCATGAGATACAATTAATTAAAGAATCCAGTAAAACAATTTAAGGACATGGTCCTTGAGAAGATGTCCATTATAGAATACAGTTGAAGAACAATCATAACATTTTCCAATTTTAAATGGTCAACAGGGCACAATCAAAGATCTAAATTTGAGGGAAGGTCGAATGAGTCAAGATTGAGATACAGTCACATAGTTGGTAGATGACTAACAACACTTGTGTATATACTACTATCATGGTCATGATGATACGGCAATTTAGTGTAGAATACGTGGAATTCATCTATCTTATTGGACTCTCTTGGTTCCACCATTAAAATTTTGCTCAAATTTCTCCAAAGTCTCTAAATAAAATTTTCAAAAATAACCACCCAAATTTGTATTCACTACAAGTCGTTCAATTTAATCATGACCAAATTTAAATCACTTTCATAAATCTCAAAGCAAACTTTATCACGTTACTACTAACCTTTTCCAAAATTTAATGTTTAAATTTAACCCAGAGTTCATAATTTACGAATCCATAAAATTTACAATCAATCAAAATTTAACACTCTAAAATTTTCAAATAACTCATAATAAACTCTTAGCATATTAAAAGCAATCTCAAAAATTAGCTCAATGCTCTCATCAATTTTAACTTCTATTCATGCTAAGTCATTCCAACAAAATCACAACTTTTAAATGGTAACTTCCTTTAATCAATCAAAATAACTTTCCATCACATCCTTCGAAATTCTCCTAAAAATGTTAATATTAGTAATCCCACATTAAAACTAAAATTTTAATACTTATCAGTCAAATCTTTTTTTACCAAAAATCTAAATAGATTTGTAAATCCTCAATCATAGGACATCATTTAAAATAAAAAATTCAAAATTATTTTCATAACTTTCAAATATTTTAAACCAAATTTGCCATCATTACTTCTACTTAAAATTCAAAATTTACTAAACACAAAAATTGCAAGTTGTATGACTCAAATTTAAATAATTTCTACTGCCACATTTAAAATCTAAGATCGTTTTCAAACCAAATTTATAATTGTTCAAAGGTGTATAACTATAATCCAATAAATCCTAAGTATCACAACTTGAAAATCAAATTAATTTATCTTTTCTCAAAGGTGTATAGCTATAACTCAATAAATCATAAATATCATAACTCGAAAATCAAATCAATTTTATCTTGTTCAAAGTTATATAGCTATAACCCAATAAGTCATAAATATCATATCTTGAAAATCAATTCAATTTCTTAAATCAATTGGTTATAAATCTCAACTTTTTGCCTACAGTATCAAAATAAATCATGTCAATCCTCTGATGTTTACTATTTAGAAATCTCAAGATTAAAATTTATTGGTAATATCCTATTTTATAAATTACTAATCATTAAATCACACTTTTTTTTTGAAATTGTTGTTTTAATTCAAATAGATCTTAAATGTATTCCAATTGCCAAGTAAACCTCCTAGCCATGTGTTGACCAGTGAGTATATAGTAGTGTAGCCATCTTCCTAACCATTTCTAAGCACGAGAAGGTAAGGTGTCGGTAGAAAGAGTTCAGCAAGATGCAAAAATCAAGGGAGGCATCGAGGATTCGAAAATCAAGGAAGGTGATCAAGTATATGGATGGAGATTCCTAGATTCTAATCCTATATTGCAGGCTCATATCGGTAAAATTATGTAACCGAAGTGACAAACTGACCTGCATGGGCCACCACAAAAACATGTAACGTCCCAGTCCCAAAATACTTAGGACTAGGTACGTATCCATGCCAGCTGCATACATACGAACTACTCCATATATGGAAACTCGTATGTATACATACGTAAAATGCAGTAAACCACGATACTAACTCATCCACAAAAAGAATCAATACAAATAGGAATCAACGTTGAATTATAATTTGTACAAAGATGGCAGAGACAAAGTCCACTACCAACTACCTCAAATAAAATGTACAAGAAGGAATAGATGAAATAGCAAGACGACCAAGTGCAATCATCTTTGAAAGGATGGAGAGATCACAGCCTCGACGGAAACACCTGCAAATATCACAATGGCACACCCTGGAGAGCTAACCAGGTCCTTAGAGGGACGTAACAAGATACAGAAGAACATGCCATGTATAACTGCATAAGTAAATACTATAAACTATAATACAACAGGGTACCTAATCTATGTTATGCACTTTGAGGATAATGTTCTATGCAGGGGCTGTAGGATCAGCAGAGTAATAGAGAGTAGCAGTAGGAAGCTCTCATCCGAGCACTAGCGGCCCGGGGCAGAAGGTAGCGCTAATAAAATCACTAGCGGCCCACCCATGTATGTAATATGTAAATATAGCCCCTACACTAGTAGCTGTCCTCTCCCCCCAATGATACATACATGTGTCGTAACTACGACACACAACACGTGTCGCTTCCACAACACTGTTTACACCTGGTAACTGTCAAGTCTTCTAACATGCATCTATTGACAGTTATTCCTATGCATACGTACGGGGGATCAGCCATCACGCAAGTGACCTCTATATGCTCTCACCACTCACACACACACGTGTACCATCGTGACAAGTTAATGAGACATACTAAATGGACGGTAGTCCCTTAACTCTAGGTCCACATGCAAGAAAAAAATAAATAACTTAAAATAAATACAGACAATATAACAACTAATATTAAATGCAACTAAATATAAGCAGTAAGGGTGGCAAGGTATCTTGCCTGAGGTTATGTGCAAAAGGGAATGATCCAGTAACTCGAACCAGCAAATAAACGAAACAAGAAAAGCCAAATCCCGCAGATGAACTCGGGATGCTGCAACAAGCATCACGAATGAGGTTGGAATAAAAGATTTAGCTAGGAACGCTTGTCCAAAAGTTAAATTTTGGAACAGAGACAAAATCGTAATTTCGTGTCAAAACGATGTCCGCCGTTGGACCCCTTGCACCGAAATACGCCAGAACCTACGATCTCTAAAGTCGTCAAACTATATGTCTATAGATTTATTTCGATGAGACGAACCCAACAGTATGTCTAATTTTTGGATTCCGGTGGGCCGTGCACAAAATCGCCCGTTGAGTGGGATTGTAGGCCCGCCAAAATGGCGTCCCGGTCAACGGTGTCAGAATCTGACCAAACTTGGCATACAAGACCAAAAAAATATTTTGATCCAATGACGCTAGTTTTGTCACGGTTTGATGAGTGTGCACAAAGTAATTGGAAAAATTCGAAAATGCCCGATACGGGAAAATTTGACGGATACGGATCAATTCGTCGCGTACACACAACCAATTTGAATTTCGTCAAAGCCCGCACATCCACAAAGTCGATACGGACCTTTCGGTACTCTCGGTTTGTGACGGGGTCTCCCGGTTTGTCGGGACGTACCTCGTATCGGGTTTTGAGTTTTTAAAACTGATGTTTTGTGATTTTAAATTAAACATGAAATTTATTGCAGAATAAATAAATCTATTTGAAGGATGATAGAGGGTCATGAGGCTTTCTACAGTAATTTACGGATCTAAAAACGGACTAGATTGGAGGAGAAATTAATTGGAGAAGTTGGGTACCTCGATATTAAAACTGCGATTGTTGTGGGTGTTTGTTGTTGTTGCTCTCATTGCCTGGGGTGTCGCGGGGCTGCTGTGGCTGGGCGCGAAAGAGAACGCAAGCCGAGGAGAGGAGGAGGAGAGAGGAGGGGGAATTTGGAGAGGAATAAATAGATTAGGGTTTGGGGTTAAGGTTACACAATGTATATAAAGGTATAGGGTCAGCCACATTAAACCAAGTGCTGCTGTTGCACTCTTTATGGGGTCGGCCACCCCTATTCACCCGCAGCTAATGCTGCTTTCCAAACTTTCGTGGGTGTCCCCATGTGGGCCGCCCACTATGGGTTTTTTATATTTGTTTATCTTATCTTTTCTTTTATTCTTAACCATATATATATATATATATATATATATACATATATATATATATATATATAAAAAAAAATATATATATATATTATATATATATATATATATATATATTTAAAAAAACCCCTCCTTTTATTAATCAAGGCTCAAAATGCCGAAGCCTAAAACGTATACAAGGCACAAAATGAGGACGCCTATACAAGTATCCCACTAAAGAAAGAGACAGGAAAGAAACACACAGTCAGATGGAGCGAAGGAGCGGAGACCAGAATGTGCTCGGGCAGTGGGGGCACAGGGTACTCCTTTTACGGCATTGGCGGAAGACTTCCCGAATGAGCTGATCTGCAGGGAAAATGTGACCTTTGTATCTCGCTTTATTGTGATTCTTCCAAATCACCCACGTCGCGGCCGCTGTGACGATCTGGTGCGCGTGGGAGGCGCTGCCCCAATCGTCCACTAGATCGTGGAAGCGTCCGCCACTCGGATCGATGCTGAGTCGCTGGTTGAGGGTTCTTCAGATGCCTCTAGGCAGGATTCCCTGACAAAAGATGTGGTCAATAGTCTCCATCTGGTGATCAGAACAGCAATTACAGGCTGATGCTAAGCTGATCCCTATGGTGTTGAGGATATCGTCAGTTGGCAATTTCTTGGTAATGGCTCTCCACATGAGGAATGACCACTTCTTAGGGATGCAGTTATGCCAATATTGTGCAGTGATATGAGTAGGCTGGCCCATCCCAAGGAGAGAGGATCTAGCCGACCTCGCAGAAAATGCACCGGATGCCTCGAGCGTCCATCTATATATATATATATATATATTCTTAACCATATATATATATATTTGTGTATATCTATATATACACCCATTTAAAATCTCACTAATCCAAATTAAATTTTTAATCTTATCTAACCACATATATAATATATTTAAATATATTCACATATATATATAAATTCAATCGATAATAAAAAAGGGCACCAAGGTTATAATATTCTAATAAAAATAAGTATATTTATTTAATCACCACAAAAATAACCTTAATAAAAATATTGTGGTTTTGGTGAACTTATATCGCACCTCTTATCCGGGTCCAAAAATATTGTACAATTTTGTAAAACATTATTTTATAATAAATATACCAATAATTGTACACATAATTAAATAATTAGAAATTGTACTGAAACTCTAAAATAATTTAAGAATATTTCTACACACATAAATTATGCCCACATGGCCACATTTGGTCACACCACATGTCTACTTGGGCTTGGGTTCGGTTCGGCCCAGTTCGGGCTGAATTGGACAAACCGGGTCTCGTAAAAGTCCAAAATTAAATTAATAAATAATTAATTTATCAGTGGAGGTTAAGTCGCAACTTGGCCTGGTTTTCCTAGGTCAGGCTTCACCATGGCTAGGCTTCCCCCAGCGTGGCTAGTACACTAGTCAAGACACATTGCTACATCCTATGTGCCAAAATTTATAGTCGCCTTGTGCTCCAAAACTCAACAATGGCTAAGGTCATTTCTAATAATAATAAAAAATCATAAATTGCACAAACTTTATTTTTAATCTTTTTAAATAAAAAAATTAGAAAATTTAGGGGTTTTACAATACGTCTCGATTTCTTCGCGCACAAACAACAAAATCGAGTTCCATCGAATTCAACACGTCCACAACATCCGTATTTCGTTGCTTATGGGTAGGTACCAAGTCATTCGGTTTGTCGAAACGGATCCCATATCGAGATAAATTCTTGTTTTCGAAATAGTTTTCTCTATTTTTTCCTGGTTTTTAAATCGATTTTAAACAAAAATAACCAACTAGAATTTAAACTAAAAATAGGGTTTCAATCTGGGTTAGGTTGTAAGAAATCTATTTAAGCAATTTTCAAGATTCACTATATTCTGATCGTAAATCGTCTTCCAACTTGGGGTTTCGGGACAGTTTCTAAATCCATAAAATCAAGTTTTTTCTCGATTTTGGAATTCAATTTTCGTCGCATATAATACAAAATTAAATGAACTATTTGAAGGAAAGGGGATTCGTATAGGTTGTGAACATACCAGGAAAGTGGTTCATAAAATGACCAGTCGTGCATCGAGAAAAGGTGTTACAAAGTTGCCCACTTGTGGCTCATGTGCCAATTTTTGCCCAATGGTCGGCCTCCGGCGACCTTAGGCACGCGCGATGGCAGAGATAAATGCTAGGGATTAGGTTAGGGTTTGGGGTTTGCCGATGATTCCCTCTTTCTCCTATAAGTTGTGTTGATATAGGAAAAGGGGGTCGGGTTATTTGTGTTTTCGCGCGGATTCTGGGCTCGGAAAGATGTTAACATTACTTCGCACTGTTTACCTGGGTATAACTCTTTTCTTTCCTTTGTTCTTTTGCTATATAAATATATATACATATTATCCTTATTGCTTATATACTCTAAATCTTTAAAAATATCTTTGAGATATATTATGAAATTCCAACAAAAAAATATTTAATAAGAATATATTTCCAACAAATAACTTATACATAATGTTTATTTACCCAAGTAAATCATATCACAAAATTTAAACATTAATACAATAATAATCCAAAACTAGATATACATAATTTTAATAGAAAATAATGCCAATAAATCTAATAAGAAAATGTTATCATATATTCACACAAAATATCAATCTCTTATTTTATATATATATATATATATATATATATATATATATATATATATATATATATATATATATATATATATATATATATATATATAAAATATATATATATATATATATATATATATATATATATATATATATATATATATATATATATATATATATATATATATATATATATATATATATATATATTATAACACTCATATAAAAGAAAAATACTTATTAACCACTAAAATAACTACACTAAACACTATTACGCTATAATTATCCACATGGACATCTTTGGACGTACTAGATGATTCTACATGACTAGATTGGTTCCGGTTCGTTCAGGGCCAGTTCAACTAGTTTAGCACAACGGGGTCTGCTAAAAAGTCAATAATCTAATTAATAACTAATTAAATCATTTATATGGGTCAACTCACAACTTTGACTGCTTTTCCAGTTGGGACACAGCTATGGCTAGGCCTTCCCTACCATGACTTAAATGCTAGTCAAAGCATACCACTACACTAGCCGTACCACAATTTCTACTCGATATGCATCTCAAACTTAACAATGACTAAAAACTTATATAAATATATAGTATTTAGGCTATTATAAATATAAACCTACATATACAAAAATATATTTAAACCTATTTAGCTGTATAATATCCAAAATAAATTCAAACTAATTCTACTAAATGATGGCAACATAATATGGCTCTCCAAGTGGGTTTAGCTAGGTTAGGGTCCAAATATATTTTCTAATAAAATCGAACTCGAAAAGTCAACCCATGAGTCTCTTGTGCCATTCGCAAGTAAATAGCACATGGGGACTCGATTGAGTGGCACACCTTTGGTGTCATAGGCTCAAAATGGGTCAAAATCATATATTGGGTCAAATGGTTTTGATCTATGTCGAGTTCTGAACTCACATTGGAAGTTAGGCCTGGAATTACGGTAAATAGTCAAATGGCCTAAATTTGATCTAAAGTTGTGCGAAGTCAAAAGAATGTTAAAAGACAAGTTTGGATGTGACATGATATTTCAAATTGAAGGTGGGCTTGTCTACTTCAAAACTTATGAAGGATATTTTGAAAGATTGGTATTTCTTGTGCTCCAAAAATTAAAACAACGAAAAACTACATCTATAGTCATAATTAAATTTAAGATTAATCTAACAAATAGGAATCATATAAAAAAAAATTCCAAAAATCAGGGTCCTCACAGATTTTATGTATGATAACATTATATATATATATATATATATATTTATATATATATATATATATATATATATATATATATATATATATATATATATATATGGCCTTAGTCCACTACCAGAATAAGCTAGTTTAGCGACGGAATAAGACGTCGCTAAACATCAAAAAAATGTCGCTTTTTACCGATATATTTAGCGACGTATGTTCGTAGTCGCGTAATACATGGTCGCTAACAAAAAATACGTCGCTGTTCGTCGCTATAGCGACGTCTGTTTGTGACGCATATTGCTAGCACTTTATCCTACTAGAGACATTTGCCGACATGAGTTGCTGCGATGTAATAATTCGTTGCTAATTTTCGCTAGCAGTTCAACCTTTAGCGACGTAATCCGCAACGTTTAGTGATGCTAAATTTGACAGTTTGGGTTTGCCACGTCACTTTTTTTAGCGACGTCTTGTGAAAATCAGCGACGTAACCGATACAGGCTAGCAACGTCATAACACGTACATAGCGACGCTATTAGCGTGTTACTTATGTTGCTAACATGTCCAATTTGCCACATCAGTGTAGTAGCGACGTACTGATACACCTTAGCGACGTTCTTTTTTCAGGTTAGCGACGTTCTGATACACCTTAGTGACGTAGGCTGACGTCGCTAAACGTCGCTAAATTCTAAATAAAATATTAAAAAATAGGAATCTGTGTGCTTTTTATATCAATGAAAGTTATATTATATAACATTGTACCTGCTTTTAAAATGACAGTTTGTAAATAATAGACCCGAAGCAACCCTTTGTAGAATTCTCTGGGTTCGCCGACCCCTTCGGTGGAACACTCAACACCGGTAAACCAATATAGAGACAAATGATAAAAATGCACAACCAATAATCAAATAAATAGAATCCAATGATCAGAAAGACAGAAAATAATCGGGTGGATACAAATCCACTACCAAACGTCTATAAAAAGTGTTTGTCCGAAAATGTTCAACATAACACAAACTTCCACTAAATGTATAAATAAATACATAAAGACCCAAAAATGGTCAGCAACACAACAAATGAAAATAAGTCCAATAAAGGAATATGCCTAGTCAGGAGGAGGAGGCAGTCATTGCATCTGGGACACCATAAATGTAACGCCCCAGTCCCAAAATACGTAGGACTAGGAACGTAGACATGCCAGCTGTATACATACGAAGTACACTTCAAAATATGGAAATCTCGTATGAATACATAAGTTGTAAAATGCAGTAGAACCATAACTAATCTCATCCACACAAAATAAATGAATAAAAGATATCATATAATCAACTATGAATTATCTTGATACAATATGTTGGGCAGAGACAAATCCACTACCAACAAGTATATGATAAATACGTGAGAAAAGAAAAGATTTTTGGCGAGCGAAGCGAAGACGATCCAAGTGCAATCATCCTCGAAGAATTAGCGATGATCACGGCTAGAGCTAGAACACCTACGAAAGACAATAGCACACACCTGGCGAGATAACCAGGTCCTCAGAGGGACGTAACAAGACACATAATATCATGCCATATAAACTGAATAAATATTGCTCAAATAAATAAGTCAATTGAATTATAAAATGGTCCAATACACACCTATTGAACTAGCTTACCATCCCCCCAACCAAACAAGGACAGGAGATGGTAACCTAATTCACGGTGACGTATCTATCCATGCTATAAATCCAATATGGTATCCGGACCCCAACAAGGTTCAATATCTTCTCATCGAAGTAGTCACACCTACAACCAAACAAGGACAAGATGTGAAGAACTAATCCGCGATAAGTTATTATTTCAAGCCACGGTCAGATACAAGTACCCAAACCAAAAGTACTCGTACCTAACGGATAAAGGTGCCTAACCGTTCTAAGTGAAATGTAGTTAAGAACAATCTTTCGTACGCATGGGCCCTAGCTAAATAGGATCGGCATGGTCCCCCCTTGGGGCACCAGAGGCCCAATCAATAAGAGCATAATGTTTCGTAGAACGTCAGTGGCCGTCAGTAATCATGGGTCATCAACCCCGTATCTCCAGCGGAGCTTTCGGGTCACAAGGGAAAGTGCATCGAAGCCCATACGCTAAGGAATTGTCCTCCCCGTCCAATGCCTACTATGTTGTATCCATAACAGTAAACCTCTATAACCGCTAAGTCAACTAGCATGCAATTATATTAGAGGTTAATCCTATCGCATGATTTGTACGTACTGGTGGCCAGCCAATCACGTACGTCCGTGTTCTACATGCGACACACAACTTCGTGGTACAACGTGTCTAGGCCAATGAATGCAACACACAAATGTGGTCCCTTAAATCTAGGTTTAATGTATAAGAAAACAAATACATAGCAGGAAATATAAATGAACAGTAAGTTCTAACAGGTTATGTCATGTATCACAGTTTCTTTGCATAAAAAAAATAATAAATAATGCATGAAATATGAGCTAAAATAAATAAACAGCAAATGGCAAGATGTCTTGCCTGGTGGGACGCCTGGTGTGCTGCGATGATCCAGGTGGCACAAAATATGACTTTGGTGTTACAACTACGCAAGACGGCCTTTGATGATGGTACGGATTGTTCTATCGGGTCTAGAACGGTCAGATTATCTAGGGTCAATAAGAGGAGGTATAGAATTGGCAAGGAAATAGAAAAAGTGGGATTGGTCATGGACAGGAGAAAAATCAAAGGAAAAATGGATAAATAATATATATACGATTTGTAGAAAATATTAGAATTAATGAAAACCATACTTACTAGTAAAAATAATTTTTGATAAATACTTGAGAATATATTTTATTAGTCGAAATATGTTTTTAGGTAAATACTAGGAAAAATAAAATCGTTTTTCGGCCTACTCTATAATAAACTTTTATATTCTTATATAATTAGAAATAATATATTTAGTGTTTCTATTCCCCAAATTTAGAAAATATAAAATAGCCAAAGCAAAATATATGATTTGTTACTAGCAAATTTTTTAGAGATTATATAATAATTTGTTCCAAAATAAATTTTACTAATTAAGATGACCATACTAATGATAGTATCAAGAAACTAATAATAATAATAATAATAATAATAATAATAATAATAATAATAATAATAAAACATAACAACACTAAAACAACCAAAAAAACTAAACTAAAATAATTAAATCTAAATATTTCAAAATATTAGGAGGGGTCCAGCACTGCTGCTCTCCTAAAATGAATGAAAGAGAAAAAAAATAAAACAGAAGGGAAAAGAGAAAGTTTGGGGAAGAGGGAGTCAATGAGAGTGGGTGAGACACAGAAGGAAGAGCGAGAGAGAATGGTGAATGGGAAGAAGAGGAGCGGGAGTGGAGGACTAGGGAGAAGCGGAGAGGGACTGAGGCAGAGCGAGAGGAAAGAAGAGGCGCGACGGAGGGTTTCCGGCAGCGGCGCACGTACGGCGCTGGCGCGGCGGAGGGTTTCCGGCAGTAGCGCGCGCTCGACGCTGGCACGGCGGCGGCCTCGCGGAGGAGCGGAGGGGAAGGGGTTCGGCGGAGGGTTTCCGGCAGTAGCGCGCGCTCGGCGCTGGCGCGACGGCGGCCTCACGGAGGAGCGGAGGGGAAGGGGTTCGTCGGCGGACGGACGCGGCAAAGCACGGCGAGGAGGTCGCGGGTCAGGTCGGAGGTGAGCGTGAGAGAAAGAGAGGCGGATAGGGTCGTCGACCACGCAGGCTCGCCGGCGATCGCGCGGCGGTATGGCACAAGGAGGCGGCGGACGCTGCGCACGCTCGAGGCGGCGCCGGTGGCTAGTCGACTGGCGCGGCGCACGACGAGGGCTTCGTCGGAGAGGGTCGGCATCGTACGGCGGTAGTGAGGGCGCAGGCGATGGCTCATCTACGAGCACGGCACACGGGAAAGACCTGGTCGGCGGTAGCTACGGCTAGGCGCAGACGGGGATCGAGGCGACGATGGCGGTCGCAGGCGGACGGGCGCGGCAAGGCGCGTCGGAGGTAAGTCCTGGCGGTGGTGGTGTGTCTAAATTTTTTGGGTTTTTTTTGGGTTGGCGGCCGCTGATGGTGGCGGTGGAGATCGATTTCGTGATGGTGGTAGTTTGACTGGACGGGTCGGGTTGGCCAGGGCTTTGGTGACAGTGGCGGTATTCGTGTTGGTTGTGGCCGGAAGCTTGGCTAGTAGTGGTCGGGGGTGCTGTGTATGTGGTTCGGGGTGATGGCAGAGAGCTGGGACGGTGGCGGTGATGGTCGCAGAGGTGGTAGTGTGGTTTGGGCTGCCGCGGTGGTTGCTGCGGTGGTGGTGTGGTCGTTTTGTGTTGATTTGGTCGGCCAGGGCCTGTTACCGGGTCGGGATTTGTTGGCGAGGTAGGAGCCTGTGGAGGCTGCGGCGGGATTGTAGTTAGTGGCGGTTCGGGTTCTGCCGGGTTCTGGTGTAGATGGGGTTGGACGGAAAAAGGGTTTTGTTGCGGTATTGAGGATGAGGGACGGCAAAGTTTTGGGTTGACGGGAGGAGCGACTGTGGCCGGGGTGGTGATGTTTGTCGTGGGGACGTCGGGCAAGCCTGGGTGGCAGAGGCAGAAAGGAGTTGGGTTAGAGATTGAATTCAATTGTGTCGGGGGTGTGTCCGACACAAGGGATACAATATATATGTATA
Organism: Iris pallida; assembly: GCA_029216955.1. Lineage (NCBI taxonomy): Eukaryota > Viridiplantae > Streptophyta > Magnoliopsida > Asparagales > Iridaceae > Iris > Iris pallida. The sequence goes on from JANAVB010023995.1 coordinate 13,137,688, forward strand.
TATATTGGAATAAGAACGGGGAGGGGACACGGACATGGACACGGACACGATACACATTTTTGTAAAGAATTTGTGGATGTGAGGATTTATGGAGGAGTACCTGCCTATTTATAGGTTGTGGGAATTCCCAGTTGGATAAGGATTCGAATTAATTTAAACCCAATTTAGATAATTAAATTATTAAATTTAAATCAATACAATCAATCTAAATCCAAATTCAATTCCAATTTAAATCTATAAATTCTACCTCTATACTATTTAAATTAAATCCATAAAATTAAATCGAGATTTAAAATGGCCACAATAATTTCCAAATATATTTTCCAAAAATGCCAATAATAATAATTTTGAAAATAATAAATATTTTTAAATATCTTTTTGAATAATAAAATATTAATATTAATAAATTTTGAAAATTACATTTTTATCTAAAAATTAACTAATAAAATATTTATGAAATATATGTATGCACTAAGAATATTATTTATTATTAATAACTATTATAAACCATAGGCTTTTTATAAATAAAATTATAAACTTGAAAATTTTGGTACGATAGCTAAAAATAATTATTACATATATTATTTTGAAACGATAAAAATAGAAAAAAATGTTTTTCAAAAAAAAATGTATGCTCGCACATATTCGCACTTGTCGAGTAATTTCGAAAAACGAAATTTTGCGCGTGACGTACAATACAACTACGCGACCTACAAAACAAAAAAATAAAAAAATCAGTACCAAATTTATATAAAAAAACAAAATAAGTAGAAATTTAGGGGTTTTACATCCTACCCAACTTAAAAGAATTTTGTCCTCAAAATTAAGAATTAATAGGGGGGTGAGAAGACACAAGGGGGTATTTGTCACGACCCGATCCCAAATAATTGGGTCGAACCGGATCATGCCCAGCCTGCACCGTTGTTGAGACGGCGGCAGTAAGCTGTTCCATTAGCAGGTAACCACAACAACATCTATATTTGTCACGACTCAATCTTCGAGAATTCAAAACTTTATTAAACATTGAAATAAATACAACTGGAATTAAAAGAACTGAATTCAAATAACAGAATTTCAAATGAAACAACAAAACTGGAAAAGAAAATCTATCTAAGCATTCGGCACATCGGCCTCAGGTCCTGCGTCCTCCAATGGGGACTCTGGCAGCACCCCGGGGTACAGAACCGGGTCATATTAGCTGTTGTATAGTATAACAGCTCAGCATCCTCAATGTTCCCTAAAAATGTTATCTTCAGTTAGGAGGGAGCAAAGTACAATTCATGCTAATTTGACAATTAAAATAATAATAGAATCATGCACTTTTAAACAATTTGAAGTAAACAGTTTTCTAGCAGTAAAACAGTGTGATTTGAATAGGCAATGAATATGACCGGCTTGGGTTGTACAGTTGTATCCTATTGATACGATTCGGCTTATCCCCGTGTGTAAGAGGGGTAAGCTAATACTGGCCTAAGTTATTGTTTTAGATGTGGTCATAATCATTACACTACTCCTCCAGTCCCCAAACAGTTACAGTAGTTACAGTCAGTGCTCTCAGAGAGAGTTCCGTGTTGCATCGTGGTTTAAACTTGCATTAAAACGATTACTAAATAATTGTAAACTAACACAAAATGTACTTGCCTCAAAAATAGACTGGACTGGAGAGGATGAAGACTTCGAGATGGGAATTCAGAATCGTCCTCGAATTCCTACATTCGAGAAATTGACTCAGAAACCATGGTTACCAATCTGACTACGCTAGTTGAAATCTCTAATTGTGTCCTAATCCATTTTAATTCTTTGTTAATAAAACACGAACAAAACACGGTTATTTGTGCGTTGAATTTATAACGAGGAAAAGATCGTTTAAACTTTGTATTTTGGAAAACTCGTCGATACCAATTTAATTGATTAAAACTTTGTATTTTCGTAATTATAATATAAAACTAAATTTCTTATTTTAGTGAGAAATACATGATCGTTTGTTAATATCAAAACTTGTAAATTTTATGTTAGAAAAACTTTATTAATTTGTATATGAAAATAACTTTTATCCGAGTTATTCGTATGCTACAAAAAACTCGCAAAATCAGCAAATAACCAAAAGTCCTACACTACCAAATTATAAGTTACAGAGCCAACAATCAGCTGGGCTTATGCCCATTACAATTTATTTACATAAATTGAAATAAGACAGAAACGGTCGTTAGTTCTAAACTTCCTATAATTAATTATAAATAAATAAATAGTAATAATAAAATAAGTTAAATATAAATATTTGATGAGTCTCGGATATGGTCCAATCGTCAACTAGGCTAATGCCTCAACGTCCGGGCGAAGCCGGTTTTGTTTGCACTTAGCCGGGCCCATTGACCGATATGGTCGTCGCCCAAAATCCAAATATTTAATATATATTTCCGAAATCCATTTTAAAATCATTTTTAAAATATAATTAAATTTACGAAAAAATCCGTCAGCATCACCTCTGTTTTTGGTCAACCCAAAATCTGGGAAATATGCCAATCTTTTTCCTGCAAATCCCAAACCAGGGAATCCCAAAATATGTACTCATAAAAATAACCACAACATTCCCAAATATTAATTCGGAATGATCCGAAACGAATTCGGGAGTCCGAATCCAACCAAAACATCACAGCACAATACCGGAAATATCCGAAAGCTAAAATATTAAGAAAACCATTTCCGAAAGTTTTGGAAATAAAGAAATCCAATCACCAGAAACTTCCTGTCGTTCCTCGGAAGAAACGACGTTCACCCCAAAAATCGAATTTCCCCAAAGGGAATTCGTGGACCAACTCATCATCGACACCGGGGAGGGACGAACTACTGTGATTAACCAAGAATTACCCAGAAAGACAGAATCCGAAGGGTTGCCTCGGACTCGGGGCGCGCAAATCCACAGTTCGAAGACGAAGTCCAACGAAGAACGCTGTCCAGAACAGCGGACAACCCCGGGGTCAGCGCTGGGGTGCTGGCCGGGCACGAAAACAACGGAAGTTGCGCTGGATCGGGGTCCGGGCTCGATGAGGCGCTGGGTCAGCACCGGGAACGGCCGCGAGGGCGCGGGGAGTGTGCCGGCGGGAGGCCAAAGGGGGTCGGCGTCGGGTCCTCGCGGGAGCTCGGCGGGGCGCGGCTCGCGGGGCGGAGGGGGCTGCCGGCGAAGGGCTGCTGGGAGGAGGCCGGCGGGAAGGGCACCGGCGTTGGGGGTCGGCGCGCGGCATCGGGCGCGGGGAAGGGCGGACAAGGGGAGGAGGCCGGCGGGAGGCGTCGGGGTCCGGGCCGCGCTGGGAGGCCGGGGGTCGCGCGGGAGCTCGGGTCCGAAAGAGGGGTCGAGCTTGGAAGTTCTGGAGAAAAGGGTGTGGGGAAAAAGGAGGATGGGGAGGAGTTGATATTATTCTCTATAATGAGAATAATGAAGTGGGGGAAGTTGGAGTGAAAGGTGGTGTTGGTGGGATGGGAGTTATAAGGTGGAGTGGGTGTTAAGGAATGGCTGTGAGTGGTTATAGTAGAGAAATGGGTGGGAAGAATGGTACGTGGGAAAGGAATAGGTCTGGTCCCCTTGGACCAGATCCAAAAAGGGTTTATATATATTTTTTTAAACACAAATCAGTTTTCAAAATAGGATTGGGTCTGGGTTCGGGAGTTCGGGTCCGGGCTCGGGTCTGGGTCAACATCCAAAAGTCCATGTTTATTTATTTTCGAAATTATTTTCAAAACTCAAAATGATAATAATAATAATAATAATATTAGTATAAATATTAATCTACAAAAATTGGGTTTCACAGTATTGGTGAGGAACAATTATTCACAACGTTCAACAAAACATGCATTAGGAAATCACGATTTCAATAATGACGAGGATAATCATGGATTAACGCAAGAAGGAAAATGGTTAAGATAACGCGCAATAAAAAATAGTATGGGTTCAAGAAAATAAATAATTTAGAGACCTTAAGGATGTGGTTTTTTGAAAGTAGGTTGAGGGCACGATTAAGAGAACGAATTGGATTCACTCCCAATTAGGAGGTCGTGATAGTAAATATAGGGCCAAGGAAAAGGACGAGCAGTTTAGGATGAAGGTATAGCAACTTTGAGTGGGAATGGTCATAATCGGTAGGAAGGCCAGAGGAAGTTCTAGTATAACGCCTTCGTCCTTCTAAAATAGGTAAAGGCGAAAGCAATATAGATTTCGAAGGAGGCGTTATCGAATACGAATACGTGGTTTAAAGGCGACCGAATAATTCAAAAGGAGTTGCCAAGACAGTTGTGAATGAGACTCTAGATGGCAAGATTAGCTATGTCCCCATCCACGTAGAATAATAGACAAAAGCGAACCAAAGTACACTAGGTTGATCAGACCATCATGCACCGGTTCTGAGTAGACAATACGTTAGTGGATACCTCCAATAATATATGTCATGAACAAGCTTGATAAAGAATTGAGCTTGCAAAAACTAGGCTACATTAGCATCATTAGTCTAGATAGTAAAAATATAGACACGTGAGAATAAGATTGAAATAAAATAGAATTGGTCATATCCTGTGTTGGTCTCCATACAGTCGTCCTACAGTCTTCTTATCCAAGTCCTTGGTTTACTAGATGGGTTACTGTCCTTTAAATTCTAGAATATAAGTAAACTTGTGAATATAGGTCACAAGTACAAAGGGATTGCTAGGTCACAAGGCATTCTACCCAACTTAAAATTTAAACTAATGGTGTTTTGGGACAATGTCTAACTAGTAGGGGTCACCTGTCTAACCTCTAGCAAAACACGAAGGTAAGATAATAATTATGATGGAAGGAATCAAGCAAGATGCAATCGATGAGTCGAACAGTAGAAAAAAATCTAGGAAAAAGGTCAAGTATGTGGATGAGATCCTAGACTTCTAATCCTATACGCAGGCTTGCTTGGTACGGTAAAGTAACCAAACAATTTATCTCGACCTGCATGGGCCACCACAAAAACATGTAACGCCTCTGTCCAAAAATATGTAGGACTAGGAACGTAGACATGCCAGCTGTATACATACGAAGTACACTCCAATATATGGAAACCTCGTATGAATATATAAGCTGTAAAATGCAGTAGAACCATAACTAATCTTATCCACATAAAATAAATAAATAAAAGATAGCATATAATCAACTATGAATTGTCTTGATACAATATGTTGGGCGGAGACAAATCCACTACCAACAAGTAAAGGATAAATACATGAGAAAAGAAATAATTTTTGGCGAGCGAAGCGAAGACGATCCAAGTGCAATCATCCTTGAAGAATTAGCGATGATCACGGCTAGAGCTAGAACACCTGCGAAAGACAAAAGCACACACCTGACGAGATAACCAGGTCCTCAGAGGGACGTAACAAGACACATAATATCATGCCATATAAACTGAATAAATATTGCTCAAATAAATAAGTCAATTGAATTATAACATGGTCCAATACACACCTATTGAACTAGCTTACCATCCCCGCAACCAAACAAGGACAGGAGATGGTAACCTAATTCACGGTGACGTATCTATCCATGCTATGAATCCAATATGGTATCCGGACCCCAACAAGGTTCAATATCTTCTCATCGAAGTAGTAAGTCATACCTACAACCAAACAAGGACAAGATGTGACGAACTAATCTGCAACAAGTTATTGTTCCAAGCCACGGTCAGATACAAGTACCCAAACCAAAAGTACTCGTACCTAATGGATAAAGGTGCCTAACCGTTCTAAGTGAAATATAGTTAAGAACAATCCTTCCTACGCATGGGTCCTAGCTAAATAGGATCGGCATGGTCCCCCCTTAGGGTACCAGAGGCCCAATCAGTAAGAGCATAACGTTCCGCAGAACGTCAGTGGCCGTCAGTAATCATGGGTCATCAACCCCGTATCTCCAGCGGAGCTTCCGGGTCACAAGGGAAAGTGCATCGAAGCCCATACGCTAAGGAATTATCCTCCCCGCCCAATGCCTACTATGTTGTACCCACAACAGTAAATCTCTATAACCGCTAAGTCAAACTAGCATGCAATTCTATTAGCGGTTAATCCTATCGCACGGCTTGTACGTACCGGTGGCCAGCCAATCACGCACGTCCGTGTTCTACATACGACACACAACTTCGTGGTACAACGTGTCTAGGCCAAAGAATATAACACACAAAGGTGGTCCCTTAAATCTAGGTTTAATGTGTAAGAAAACTAATACATAGCAGGAAATATAAATAAACAGTAAGTTCTAACAGGTTATGCCATGTATCACAGTTTATTTGCATAAAGAAAATAATGAATAATGCATGAAATATGAGCTAAAATAAATAAACAGTAAATGGCAAGGTGTCTTGCCAGGTGGGATGCCTGGTGTGCTGCGATGATCCAGGTGGCACAAAATATGACTTTGGTGTTACAACTACGCAAGACGGCCTATGATGATGGTTAGGATTGTTCCATCGGGTCTAGAACGGTCAGATTATCTGGGGTCAATAGGAGGAGGTATGGAATTGGCAAGGGAATAGAAAAAGTGGGATTGGTCATGGACAGGAGAAAAATCAAAGGAAAAATGGATAAATAATATATATACGATTTGTAGAAAATATTAGAATTATTGAAAACCATACTTACTAGTAAAAATAATTTTTGATAAATACTTGAGAATATATTTTATTAGTCGAAATATGTTTTTAGGTAAATACTAGGAAAAATAAAAATCATTTTTAGGCCTACTCTATAATAAACTTTTATATTCTTATATAATTAGAGATAATATATTTAGTAAACCTATTCCCCAAATTTAGAAAATATAAAATAGCCAAAGCAAAATACTATGATTTGTTACTAGCAAATTTTTTAGAGATTATATAATAATTTGCTCCAAAATAAATTTTACTAATTAAGATGACCATACTAATGATAGTATCAAGAAACTAATAATAATAATAATAATAATAATAATAATAATAATAAAACAAAACAACACTAAAACAACCAAAAAAACTAAACTAAAATAATTAAATCTAAATATTTCAAAATATTAGGAGGGGTCCAGTACTGCTGCCCTCCTAAAATGAATGAAAGAGAACAAAAAATGAAAACAGATGGGGAAAGAGAAAGTTTGGGGAAGAGGGAGTCAATGAGAGTGGGTTAGACACAGAAGGAAGAGCGAGAGAGAATGGTGAACAGAAAGAATAGGAGCAGGAGTGGAGGACTCGGAAGAAACGGAGAGGGACTGAGGAGGAGAGAGAGGAAGAAGAGGAAGGAAGAGGCGCGACGGAGGGTTTTCGGCAGCGGCGCGCGCTCGACGCTGGCGCGGTGGAGGTTTTCCGGCAGCGGCGTGCGCTCGACGCTGGTGCGGCGACGACCTCGTGGATCAGCGGAGGGGAAGGGGTTCGTCGACGGACGGGCGCAGCAAAGCTCGGCGAGGAGGTCGCGGGTCAGGTCAGAGGTGAGCGTGAGAGAGAGAGAGAGGCGGAGAGGGTCGTCGACCGCGCAGGCTCGTCGGCGATCGCACGGCGGTGCGGCACAAGGAGGCGGCGGACGCTGCGCACGCTCGAGGCGGCTCCGGTTGCTAGTCGACTGGCAAGGCACACGATGAGGGCTTCGTCCGAGAGGGTCGACGCAGTACGGCGGTGGTGAGGACGCGGGCGGTGGCTCATCTGCGAGCGCGGCGCACGGGGAAGACCTGGCCGTGGTGGCTACGACTAGGCACGAGCGGGGATCGAGGCGACGAGGGTGGTCACAGGCGGACGGGCGCGGCAAGGCGCGGCGGAGGTAAGTCCTGGCGGTAGTGGTGTATCTAAATTTTTGCGGTTTTTGTTTTTGGGCTGGCGGCCACTGATGGTGGCGGTGGAGATCGATTTCATGATGGTGGTGGTTTGACTGGACGGGTCGGATTGGCCGGGGCTTTGGTGATAGTGGCGGTGTTCGTGGTGGTTGTGGCCGGAAGCTTGGCTAGTAGTGGTCGGGGGTGCTGTGTTTGTGGTTCGCGGTGATGGCAGAGAGCTGGGACGGCGGCGGTAATGGTCGCAGAGGTGGTAGTGTGGTTTGGGCTGCCGCAGTGGTTGTCGCGGTGGTGGTGTGGTCGTTTTGTGTTGATTTGGTCGGCCAGGCCGGTTACTGGGTTAGGATTTGTTGGCGAGGCAGGAGCGCGTGGAGGCTGCGGCGGGATGGTAGATAGTGGCGGTTCGTGTTCGGCCGAGTTCTGGTGTAGATGGGGTTGGACGGAAAAAGGGTTTTGTTGCGGTGTTGAGGATGAGGGACGGCAAAGTTTTGGGTTGACGGGAGGAGCGACTGTGGCCGGGTGGTGATGGTTGCCGTGGGAACGTCGGGCAAGCCTGGGTTGCAGAGGCGGAAAGGAGTTGGGTTAGGGATTGAATTCAATTGTGTCGAGGGTGTGTCCGACATAAGGGATACAATGTATATGTATATATATTAGAATAAAAATGGGGAGGGGACACGGACACGGACATGATGCACATTTTTGTGAAGAATTTGTGGATGTGAGGATTTATGGAGGAGTACCTGCCTATTTATAGGATGTGGAAATTCCCTGTTGGATAAGGATTCGAATTAATTTAAACCCAATTTAGATAATTAAATTATTAATTAAATCAATACAATCGATCTAAATCCAAATTCAATTCCAATTTAAATCTATAAATTCTACCTCTATACTATTTAAATTAAATCCATAAAATTAAATCGAGATTTAAAATGGCCACAATAATTTCCAAATATATTTTCCAAAAATGCCAATAATAATAATTTCGAAAATAATAAATATTTTAAATATCTTTTTGAATAATAAAATATTAATATTAATAAATTTTGAAAATTGCATTTTTATTTAAAAATAAACTAATAAAATATTTATGAAATATATGTATTCACTAAGAATATTATTTATTATTAATAACTGTTATAAAATAAAGGTTTTTTATAAATAAAATTATAAACTTGAAAATTTTGGTATGATAGCTAAAAATAATTATTACATATATTATTTTGAAACGATAAAAATAGAAAAAAATGTTTTTCAAAAAAAAATGTACGCTCGCACATATTCGCACTCGTCGAGTAATTTCGAAAAATGAAATTTTGCGTGTGACGTACAATACAACTACGCGACGTACAATACAAAAAAATAAAAAAAATCAATAACAAATTTATATACTGCTCCAGGGTCATCATCACCGGTGAAGACTCATCAGTAGAAGGAAGAGGAGGCAGTAGAACCGCTACAGTCAGTGTGGATGCCGATGCACGACTAAGAAGTATTTGCTCCATGGTTAGCAGTTTGGAGTTGGTAGAATCCATAAGAGCCGCCAGCCTCGAAACCTGATCGCCAATGGCCACCTGTGACCCCTACAATACGTGAATGACAAGATCCGCCCTCTCCTGTACCGACTGAACAGCATGATCCGTCCTCTTTTCCCGTCTCCCAAATGGTGTGCTCTAGCATATCAAATCATGCGGTGAGAACCGCATCGTCCGTCCGATGCTCCGCCATCCTCCACAACAGCTCGTCCCATAGCTCAGTAAGCTGGCAACGAAGTTCCTCCACTCGGACCGACTCCTGTGACGGCTACGGGGAATCCGCACTGGCAGAGGGGACCTTGGATGACTGCGTCGCCACAAGGGCGACGTAGGATCCCGTACCGTAGTACGTACCCCTCTGAAGACCACCAACGACGGTCATCTAGAGCTCGTCCAACGTCCGAGCCAGAGGGGGCTATAAGAAAGTACCATCCCCTCCCTCCGCAAATGTACTAGTCATCTCACGCTCTAGCCTATAATACTCATCCTAGAAAAGTACGCATCTCGATAAGTATAATATTTACTACCAACCTAGTTGTTCCATGTCTATGGATATATATTGCATATTTCTTAAGTTATACTAAAGTTGGTGACACGTAAAGTAACACTTACACAGCTCTGCATGGCCCGGTCATCGATGAGCTTTCCGTCCTTCCGATGGATGGCCATAAAGATGGTCACTATTTTCGCATCCTCACCCCTCTTTATCTGTTATAATAATTTATTTGTCATTAAAATTAAACATTTTATTCCTACTTTTATTAAAATAATATATTACAGTAAAATATATACTAGACGACAAAAATGTTCTGTCATGGGAATCGAGCTACCACACCACTTCCCTACCCTCGTCCTAGCCGCCTCCGCCTTCTCCGACCGTTCCTTGTACCTAGGATCGTCGAATCTAGCCTTCATCACAGTCCACTGCTCGGATGTGATCCAATCTTGGATCGATTTTCTGGAGCAATCTCGAGCCTTCTGGTCGCCGATCGCATTCCGGATCAACTTGGCGACAATGGCAGGAAATTGCCTCTCGATCATCTCAGCCCGGTGTGGTGGATAAAAATATGTTTTCTATAAGAATTAAATTAGTTAGTTATATAATATGCATATATAAAAGATGATTTGTACTAAAAACAATATATTGTAGTTACCTAGAAGTGGGTAAACCAAAATGCCTTCTTCTCGTTCGAGGCATCCGAGTAGTTGATCCAAGGGCCCCCGTAGTTGGACCTTAGAAATAGCCCCAATGTCCTCTAAACTGACGGGGGATGATATCTACACAACTGTAGAACCATAGAATTTTAGGCACATCTAAGGCCAGTACTCCTATGCGCCCTAAATCTCATACGTCCTATGCGCCGGGAAACTCAGCAGAATACTTGGCACAGCAGAAAACAACAAAAAAGTATAGACATAAAAATTGGGCTTTTATTCCATATGAAAGTCTATCACATGTCTAAAACTCTTTTATAAAGGAGAATTCTTTTACAAAGAGAAAGAAAATCCTAAAACCTACAGCCAGGCGCATCACTTCAACAACTTTTACTCTTTTGCTTGAAAAGCGGATTAAATTCTATTTTTCAAAAATATCATAAGAAACGAAGGAATAGGGCGGTTTGAGACATCAGAGCAAAAGATCCGTTTTCTCATTTCTATGAGTCAAATATTTTTCTTATGTTGACTGGATAACTTTCTAATTTGTATGTTATGGAATAGATAAAAGTCTCGTTCTAAGACAAGTGCCACAGCCAGGCGCATCATCCCATCATATCAGCGTAGACGCATCCCCGTGTATAATCAGAGCGAATCACGTCCTCGTCAGCGTGGGGGCACTCTAGCAGGAGGAGTGACTATTCTAGCCTAATAAAATCGGGGCACGATAGCCCCAATCTGCGGCTCTTCCAGCATAACAAAAATCGGGGTACGACCGCCCCGATCTTTGGATGCAATAGGCACCTTCAGCCTGTATCGGGATACGATGATCCCGATATTTGGATGCAACAGGCACTTTCATAGGCTTGTATGAAAACAAGACCGATTGTGAATAAATCAGCTCGGCACATCTTCGTCTTCGAAAGGAGTTCATCGTCAACTTGACAAGGCAGGGGATCGATCGAGTTCGTCTCCATGAGGGAAAGCTAAGTGAAATGAGAAACAAAACTCTTCACAAAGCTATTTATAGGTCGGGAAACTCTTACCCATACGCCAAGTGGCAGTCTCTTCGTATTTAGTGCAATAAATTTGCATTAATGCCAATGAATCTGTCTCTTCGAATTCAGCCAAGTCAAAATGACCATTAACGCCTCAAAGAACTCAAGAGACGGGCCAATGAGGATGTGCCATACAACAGATACGTCGTCAGCATCACGCGTCTAATGGGACATAGACCCAGGCGTCTAATGGGGCACAAACTGATGCACACACTTCAGCTCGTCATCCATTAAGCATTTAATGCTATGTGACAGAGTTGGCAACACATTCCCCGAAGACTGAATGCTTGGTAGCTTTTTTGTAGAAAATGAAGAGTCGTAGACGTCAGCATCATCATTACTTACTTTTGTCGGCTACAGCTGTCCTTGCCACATGGCTTGTCGATCACTCGCATGCGCCTCCACAACCATGCGCTTAGAAGTTTACATGCACCTCAGAAGCCATGCGCCCCGACTTACTCTTGATCCCAAATGACAGAAGCTAAGTCTTTGCATGCACCTCCACAGCCATGTACTCGAAGCTCTGTAAGCACCTTAGAAGCCGTGCGCCCTATGTGTCAGATCCTAGGCACGTCCTGACAGATCATCCTCCACCAAATCTGAGATCTTTGAGCCATGAACACGCGCCACGTGTCATTTGACTCAGTCCTACCTACAAATGGGTGCTAACCACCCAAGACCTCAACAACAACCAAATCTCTACAATTGTCACGTGTCAGCTCCACTGCAGCCCAACAGATTTGGCTTCAACTCAGGGCACATCATCCATGCGCCCCATAGCATCTGCCAGTATAGGTGCATCCTACATGTACGCACATGAGCAGACCAGTCTGTTGCCTCTAAATAGAAGGATCATTCCTTCATACACACACACACACAGAGGATATAATATCTACATACAGAGACAAGAAGGGACACGTATGGTCTAATTCTCCTCCAAATGCTCCGGCCTCCAGAGTAGCCCAGACCTTCAGAGAATTCAAGATCGTCGTCAGATCATCAACGGAGTCAACGTATTACCACTTACTCCACCAATATAGTTCCCAGATAAAAACAAAGGTGTGCTTCTAGGACTACGTCTAAGTCCTACATTGTATGTTGTTCTGTTTGAAATTGAAATACCAAAATTTTACCAATCAAGAAAACCTTGTCGCAATTTCGATGGCAAACAAGCTGGTGACTCTGCTGGGGACTTCTTTCTATTCTGACGAGAAAGTTGTGTCACAATCCGACGACATCAAGCTTTGCTCCTCCCACAAGACACTCGTGGTGCGCCTCAATCAATAGGCATATGAGGAGTTCATCTCTGAAGGAAGCGCAAGTCCTTCGAAGCGGCTGCCAAAGTCGAATAAGACTTGCCAAGTCTGGGTGCGCAAAGGAGATGCACCGAGCACCACTGCTGAAGGGGACGCGCCACCGTAGCCCATCCTTCCTGCTGACGTTCTCAGCAAGCAAGATGCGTCTACCAGTACATCACATCTGCCAAGGAAACACAGTGTAGACTGCATTCCCCAACTGTCCTCTTCCCAGTCGAAGAAGATGCGCCGACGAAACAAAAGTGCATCCAGCTTCTCGTACATGAAATCTGGCATACAGTAAATGTAACACCCAGTTTTCCAGATGAGGGTAATTTTGAAATTTTGTAATTATAATTATTATTTATTGATTATTATTTCATATTAAGATTTTTGGTGATTTTTAATCATTTTTAAACTATTTAAAATTATGACTTATGATTTTGACATTTTACTATTGTTTGGTTTTAATTTCGAGGAATTTGTCACCCCCAGTTTTCAGGAACAGGAGTATTTTTGTCATTTTGTATTTTTGAAATATTTTTGAAATTTATTTTATTATTTATGATATTGTTTTGGGATTATTTGAGTCGGGTTCGAATTTCAGCTCAATCCGACTTGAAACGGGGACCCGGGGATAGTGTTGACTTTAGTGGACCCACATATTAGTTAGCCATGGCCCACATGATAGAAATATTTTAGTTAGAGGTTAGACTAATTATTATGGATAACGTTAGTGTGATTAGAGACTTTGGAATGACTAATTTAGCCCCAACCAATTAGCCCTTTCCTAATACTAATAGAATAGGTTAGTGGGGGTATTTTGGACCTTACCATAATAGGACAAATAGCCCCATATGGCCAGCCACTTTGGGAGAGGATAGGCTCAAGTTCGTTTCATTATTCTCATCCACACTCTCTCTCTTGTTCTTCCCCAATTTTCTAGAGAGCAATCCCTAGCAATTTCTCCACCAAATCCTTCCATTTTGCCACCAAATCTTCTTCTTTCCTTCTCCATTCTAGCCAAGGAGGAAGCTACCCAAGTTTGGGAGGATTCGGAGCTCGTTCGTGTCCTTTTGGAATCTCTACGTGTCGGTGTCGCTCCGGGAAGGCTTTTCTTCGATTCGATCTACCGGGAGGTATAAATCTCTTCTCCTTTTTATTTTCTCATGCATATAGGTCTATTTTGAACCCATAGGAATGACCCCCATGGTTGTATCTCCATTTCGTGTCTATTTGGAGGTCATAGGAGTGTCTTTTGTGTTGTGATTGTGTCCTAGTGGAAAAAAAACCCCCTATTTTGGACACTTGTGTGCATATATATATATTTGTTTGTGTGTGTGGTTAGATGGTTAGAGAGTGGATTGATCTTAGTTAGGATGGTTAGAATGAGTTTCATTTGGATACCTATGTTTGTATCCAAGTATCTTGGCCTATATGTGTTCTTTTGTCAAATCCGTCATAATTTTCATCCACGTTTTATTAACCAAAACAACTTAGAAATATCATAACTTTTAGCTTAGAACTCCGATTTATCTCCCGTTTTTTTTAAAAGAACCGTATCGAAGTTATCTTTCCAAATATATATTTTAACAAGCCAAATTCTTTCTGTAACTTTCTGTAAAATTATTTGAGTGTCAGCTGTACGAAAGACAAACGTGTTTCGGTATTTTTGCGATTCCGGGGCTTCCGGACACGAAAATGCGATCCGTTTAAAGTTTCGGAAAGCTAACACGAAGAGCTACAACATACTTTAATCTTAGAATTTAATGAATGCCCAATTGGTACAGTATTGATTTTAAGTAGAAGAGTGACTATACGATATATGTATTTTGTGTAACCTATGAGCCTATGTAGTATGGATATTAAATGAATATAGAGTATGTAATGCATGATATGTTAGATGAATAAAATGATATATATATGATATATATTCTCTTTACATTAATGTATATATATGGTTGAATGCAAGCATGTAGGAATGCTATTAATATAATGCATATAAGCAATGCATGAATGAAAGAATGATATACAATGTATGCATGAAAGTATATAATGAATGCTAGATATGAATGCAAGATATATATGTAATGATAGATATGAATGCATAATGTATAAATATTGTAATGCAATATATAATGATAACATGTATGGTAATGTAGAGTATATGATGCAAGCATGAATGAATGGAGGAAATATATGTATATAGGTAATATAGAATGTAATATATGAAAGGAATGAATGATAATATATAACATGATATGTAAGGTAATGCAAGATATGAAATATATGATGTGTGTATGTTTGTATGTCTCTATGTTAATGTATGAAAAGATATGAATATACAATGTATGCATATGTATAAAACATGTAGGTAATGCATAGATGCATGAATAAAATAAATGTTTGTAATATGTTAATATAAATACAAGTATCTAATATGCATGAATGTAAGTATAATATAATACAAGTATACATGTATGTATCATATAAATGTAATATACATGATATGTATGTATGCATGTATACAAGGTAAGTATGTATGTATGTATTTCTATAAACTGAGTTAACTTATAACCTTTTACACACATGCATTCATACACCCTTTGACATCATGTATCCCATGTCACATATACCTACCTATCACTAAATTTTAGAACATTAATACATATCCTTTCACACACATGCCAAACACACACATAATCACTTACTCTTTTACCTCTCTTTCTCTCTCTCTCTCTCTCTCTCTCTCTATATATATATATATATATATATATATATATATATATATATATGTATGTATATATAAAAAAAAAAAAAAAAAAAAATATATATATATATATATATATGTATGTGCCTATATATATAGCTTTCCTATATATATCTATGTATATGAATAGTTGAATGTGAATAATATATATACATTATATGACTAAGTTTGTGTGCCTTATTAGCTTATGGTTTAGTTTTGTGCTTGGTTTAGCAAGTGACTTAGGCTATGAGTTAGTAGCTATCTTGGATACTTGATTTGCATATACTTAGTTTGTTTAGACCTAGAATAACTTGTTTGACCTAATTTAGACTTGTTAGACCTAGTTTGACCATAGTTGACCTAGGTTTGACTTTCAGGGTTGACCAAGTTGACCAAGAGTTGACTTTGGTCTAGATTGACCTAGAATCATGTAGAATGCATAGTAGAACTTCATATTATCATTTTGGACTTGTTGTGACTTGTGCTGTTCTGATTAGGAGCCAGACACCTCTCATCGGACAGTATATTTACTTTGGACATTCAGACATCAGGCGAGTACATTCTCTGATAGTTCTCTCATTTACTTGTCAATTACTGTACTTCAGTTCTAGTTAGTTGTATGCGATTCTCTGTTACAACACGTGTGGATATTCTGGATTCATGTATACGACACACTTTTATTTTCTGGCCTCTATTACTGGTATCATTTCTATTACTGGAATCACCTACTGGAATCATTTAACTGGAATCATTTAACTGGAATCATTTACTGGTATCATTATATTTTGGCTGGACTCATCTTGAATCATTGTGTCGGAATTCTGGATTCACTTGCTGGGAGGGGAAATACTAGAGTAAGACATGTAGACATACCCGAATCTGGAATCTCCTAACTGGAATCTACTGGAATGATAGCCATCTCACACCCGGCCAGGTGTGTGATGTGCCGTATTACCTACAGTCGTTTACATGTCGAACTCGGTATTTTAAAACACACTGCTAGAGTATAGGCTGGACTCACCCTGGAATCATTGATCTCTATAACTGGAATCGTCCCTTACTGGATTCATCTTGTATTAGATTTATCTTGTCCTGGACTTACATTGGAGTTACACTGGTCTACATTGCTGCCTGGACTTATACCATATTACCTTGGTTCAGCTAGTTCTATTTTTACAGTCTTCATTGCTATGATTCTTCTCTTGTTTAGTTATTTACCTTCCTTGCACTTATCTGTCTTTCTTACCATCACCTGAATATAAACTGCCATTTTTCATCAATACAACTGTCTATAACTGCTTTATAGTTCTCTGTCATTTACTTGGGTTTTCTAGATGAGATTGTGCTCATTCCTGTCCTGACTGGACCTATTGATAAATTTTACAGATAGCCTGGAGGTTGCCTGCTAGCCTAGAGGAGACACAGTAGAGGTTGTATAGTTAGTTATTTCAGTTGTATTGAGTTGTATTTATTCCATGGATTACTGTATTGAGCTTTGAGATATTTTCTGGGTTTGTGTATCTAGACACTTAGACTTCTATCTGCTGTATCTCTTTTGGATTTCATGTTTTACCTATCTTTTATCTTGCTCTACCTTAGTTGTGATTGAGACTGTATCTGCTATGTCACCTCCATTCGGAGAGTATATACTGTACAGGTACCTTTATATTGTTAGATGTTTGACCTAGGACAGCGTTCTACCGCCGACACTGCGGCGTAGGCTGGACGTACCCACGTCTCGTGCCCTTACTCTAGGGTATGGGTCGTGACACGTTTTTAGTGGTGGCCCACGCAGGTCGAGTTTATGTAGTGGTATTCGAACTAGAGTATTACTACAGCCTGCAGTAGGATTAGGATATTTTTGGAGGTACTCAATCACATTAGGAAAAACTCTTAGTCCGATTCCTTTTGTCTAAAATTGTTGCTTATTGACTTCCCTTGAATATAAACTGTTCTCCTTAATTTTCGCTTCATTCTCAGAAATTGCTTGTTGTTTTGATCTGTCTTCATGATGGTTATGAAGACACGATCTCATCGCTTCGGTTCGGGGGATGCTATCGAGAGGCTGGCCACCTCTCGTCCTGTTCATCAGGGCCTCGAGACCGCAGTTTCTGTTGTGCCGACTCAGGTTGGCATTTCTGCTACATTGGAGGTGCACCTCCGTCTGTACAGAGACTTTTTTCTTTATTTCCAATTTCTCTCAGCATCAGCGATTCATGCAGCATCATCAGCAGAGATTTGTGCAGTATCAGCATCAGGCTGGAGGAAACCAGTAGGGTGAGCTATCGTCAGGACAGTTGAGGATGCACAGACCGTTGGAGATCTTGCTGCAAGTTCCGTTCTTCTCAATTCCATTCCCGTAATTGTCTTTTATAATTACCTTGAAATCCGATTCCATCTGTTCCTTGTTGATTGATTAATTTTGTCATGTTACTCTTTTGTTGTGTTTGTTTTTCTTCTGAGAAAATCATATGGGCTAGGTCGCCTAAATCATGGGATCTAGAATCCTCGATAGTCGTGTTAGTTGGCATAGTGAGGATATGTAGTCAGATTTTGGATGTATTCTCGGGTATGGGAATTTAAGGTTTTCGCCGTCGCATGTGGCAATACGAAAATTTTAAATACCATGAACCTAGAGGTACGTACCTTAGTCAAGGACTCTGTGATTATCGTAGCCTTGTTCACTAGCATGATGAAGACTCTGAACAACATAATTTTGGACAGACGCATATGATTAACAGATTGTATCTTGAGAAGGTTTAAACATCATACCCTTTTGATTATTATAAATGACTTAGGAGTAGGGATATTTAGTTTTGTAGAGCTTATTCATAGGTAGTTCCTTCATAGTATAATGGTATGATGACTTGTAGAGTGTCTGTACCCTAGAGGTGATAGTTAGCATTGGTGTTAGAATAGTAACCCATTGCAGATAATTCTCCTGTTATCTATAATACCAACCAGTTACACATAGGATGTTAGTATGCCTTACAGCCTTGATGATTATTACTACTTCCCTTACCTTTTCCAGTGAGGCACCCATGACCAGAGCCTGCCTTTGAGTATAGTTGTAGTTTCACCTAAGACCGAGATGTCTATTTGCATAGATAGATTGCAGATGATATTGGCATATGGGATATAGGTTAGTTGGTATCTATAGGCCATTGTTGTATAGGGTTATAAATATATTGTTTAGCCTATACTTGGTTCAGTTTTCCATTTTAGTTAAGTTCTCTTCGTGTTGAGTTCCTTTGTGTTGATCACCTTTATAGGCAGTGTGCAGACCCTTCACTAGATACCATGTCCCCTTGATTTAGACCATTCATCCTTAGCCTAGTTCTAAGCATTGTTTCAGACCCTTATAAGTTTAGTCTGCCTTAACCCTTGGTTGATCAGTCATGTATATATATATAGATGATATACTTAGGATATATGTGATGGTTGTTGTTCTTGAGCATATATATATGTGGTATTTGGTATTCATGTGCTTAGCTTGTAGGTATTTAGTTATAGGTGACTTGATAGGATTGGGAAGTTAAGAGCTAGTCTATTATAGAGTTTCTCTTTTGCTAAATTCTAGTTGCCAACACCTAGATAGCTAGCATAGGTAAAACCCTAAGAAGTTGACCAGTTGATGACCAAGTACTTGGATGTTGAGAAATTGACTAGTGATTGACCCTTGACTATGTTTGACATAGAAGGGGGTGCGATCATCTTAATTTCGAGGACGGAATTTTATAAGGTGGGTAGGATTGTAACACCCAGTTTTCCAGATGAAGGTAATTTTGAAATTTTGTAATTATAATTATTATTTATTGATTATTATTTCATATTATGATTTTTGGTGATTTTTACTTATTTTTAAACTATTTAAATTATGACTTGTGATTTTGACATTTTACTATTGTTTGGTTTTAATTTCGAGGAATTTGTCACCCCCAGTTTTCAGGAACAGGAGTATTTTTGTCATTTTGTATTTTTGAAATATTTTTGAAATTTATTTTATTATTTATGATATTGTTTTAAGATTATTTGAGTCAGGTTCGAATTTCAGCTCAATCCGACTTGAAACGGGGACCCGGGGATAGTGTTGACTTTAGTGGACCCACACATTAGTTAGCCATGGCCCACATGATAGAAATATTTTAGTTAGATGTTAGACTAATTATTATGGATAAGGTTAGTGTGATTAGAGACTTTAGAATGACTAATTTAGCCCCAACCAATTAGCCCTTTCCTAATACTAATAGAATAGGTTAGTGGTGGCATTTTGGACCTTACCATAATAGGACAAATAGCCCCATATGGCCAGCCACTTGGGGAGAGGATAGGCTCAAGTTCATTTCATTATTCTCATCCACACTCTCTCTCTTGTTCTTTCCCAAATTTCTAGAGAGCAATCCCTAGCAATTTCTCCACCAAATCCTTCCATTTTGCCACCAAATCTTCTTCTTTCCTTCTCCATTCTAGCCAAGGAGGAAGCTACCCAAGTTTGGGAGGATTCGGAGCTCGTTCGTGTCCTTTTGGAATCTCTACGTGTCGGTGTCGCTCCGGGAAGGCTTTTCTTCGATTCGATCTACCGGGAGGTATAAATCTCTTCTTCTTTTCATTTCCTCATGCACATAGGTCTATTTTGAACCCATAGGAATGACCCCCATGGTTGTATCTCCATTTCGTGTCCATTTGGAGGTCATAGGAGTGTCTTTTGTGTTGTGATTGTGTCCTAGTGGAAAAAAAACTCCTATTTTGGACACTTGTGTGCATATATATATATATATATATATATATATATATATATATATATATATATATATATATATATATATATATATATATTTGTTTGTGTGTGTGGCTAGATGGTTAGAGAGTGGATTGATCTTAGTTAGGATGGTTAGAATGAGTTTCATTTGGATGCCTATGTTTGTATCCAAGTATCTTGGCCTATATGTGTTCTTTTGTCAAATCCGTCATAATTTTCATCCACGTTTTATTAACCAAAATAACTTAGAAATGTCATAACTTTTAGCTTAAACCTCCAATTTATCTCTTATTTTTTTTAAAAGAACCGTATCGAAGTTAGCTTTCCAATATATATTTTAATAAGCCAAATTATTTATGTAACTTTCTGTAGAATTATTTGAGTGTCAGCTGTACAAAAGACGAACGTGTTTCGGTATTTTTGCGATTCCGGGAGCTTTCGGACACGAAAATGCGATCCGTTTAAAGTTTCGGAAAGCTAACACGAAGAGCTACAACATACTTTAATCCTAGAATTTAATGAATGCCCAATTGGTACAGTATTGATTTTAAGTAGAAGAGTGACTATACGATATATGCATTTTGTGTAACCTATGAGCCTATGTAGTATGGATATTAAATGAATATAAAGTATGCAATGCATGATATGTTAGATGAATAAAATATTATATATATGATATATTTTCTCTTTACATTAATTTATATATATGGTTGAATGCAAGCATGTAGGAATGCTATTAATATAATGCATATAAGCAATGCATGAATGAAAGAATGATATACAATGTATGCATGAAAGTATATAATGAATGCTAGATATGAATGCAAGATATATATGTAATGATAGATATGAATGCATAATGTATAAATATTGTAATGCAATATATAATGATAACATGTATGGTAATGTAGAGTATATGATGCAAGCATGAATGAATGGAGAAAATACATATATATAGGTAATATAGAATGTAATATATGAAAGGAATGAATGATAATATATAACATGATATGTAAGGTAATGCAAGGTACGAAATATATGATGTGTGTATGTTTGTATGTCTCTATGTTAATGTATGAAAGATATGAATATACAATATATGTATATGTATAAAACATGTAGGTAATGCATAGATGCATGAATGAAATGAATGTTTGTAATATGTTAATAAAAATACAAGTATCTAATATGCATGAATGTAAGTATAATATAATACAAGTATACATGTATGTATCATGTAAATGTAATATACATGATATGTATGTATGCATGTATACAAGGTAAGTATGTATGTATGAATTTCTATAAACTGAGTTAACCTATAACCTTTTACACACATGCATTCATACACCCTTTGACATCATATATCCCATGTCACATACACCTACCTATCACTAAATTTTAGAACATTAATACATATCCTTTCACACACATGCCAAATACACACATACTCACTTACTCTTTTACCTCTCTTTCTCTCTCTCTCATCTCTCTCTCTCTCTCTCTCTCTCTATATATATATATATATAATATATATATATATATATATATATTATATATATATATATATATATATATATGTATGTGCCTATATATATAGCTTTCTTATATATATCTATGTATATGAATATATGAATGTGAATAATATATATACATTATATGACTAAGTTTGTGTGCCTTATTAGCTTATGGTTTAGTTTTGTGCTTGGTTTAGCAAGTGACTTAGGCTATGAGTTAGTAGCTATCTTGGATACTTGATTTGCATATACTTGGTTTGTTTAGACCTAGAATAACTTGTTTGACCTAATTTAGACTTGTTAGACCTAGTTTGACCATAGTTGACCTAGGTTTGACTTTCAGGGTTGACCAAGTTGACCAAGAGTTGACTTTGGTCTAGATTGACCTAGAATCATGTAGAATGCATAGTAGAACTTCATATTGTCATTTTGGACTTGTTGTGACTTGTGCTGTTCTGATTAGGAGCCAGACACCTCTCATCGGATAGTATATTTACTTTGGACATTCAGACATCAGGCGAGTACATTCTCTGATAGTTCTCTCTCATTTACTTGTCAGTTACTGTACTTCAGTTCTAGTTAGTTGTATGCGATTCTCTGTTACAACACGTATGGATATTCTGGATTCATGTATACGACACACTTTTATTTTCTGGCCTCTATTACTGGTATCATTTCTATTACTGGAATTACCTACTGGAATTATTTAACTGGAATCATTTAACTGGAATCATTTACTGGAATCATTTACTGGTATCATTATATTTTGGCTGGACTCATCTTGAATCATTGTGTCGGAATTCTGGATTCACTTGCTGGGAGGGAAAATACTAGAGTAAGACATGTAGACATACCCCAATCTGGAATCTCCCAACTGGAATCTACTGGAATGATAGCCATCTCAAACCCGGCTAGGTGTGTGATGTGCCGTATTACCTACAGCCATTTACATGTCGAACTCAGTATTTTAAACCACACTGCTAGAGTATAGGCTGGACTCACCCTGGAATCATTGATCACTATAACTGGAATCGTCCCTTTCTGGATTCATCTTGTATTAGATTCATCATGTACTGGACTTACATTGGAGTTACACTGGTCTACATTGCTGCCTGGACTTATACCATATTACCTTGGTTCAGCTAGTTCTATTTTTACAGTCTTCATTGCTATAATTCTTCTCTTATTTAGTTATTTACCTTCCTTGCACTTATCTGTCTTTCTTACCATCACCTGAATATAAACTGCCATTTTTCATCAATACAACTGTCTATAACTGCTTTATAGTTCTCTGTCATTTACTTGGGTTTTCTAGATGAGATTGTGCTCGTTCCTATCCTGACTGGACCTGTTGATAAATTTTACAGATAGCCTGGAGGTTGCCTGCTAGCCTAGAGGAGACACAGTAGAGGTTGTATAATTAGTTATTTCAGTTGTATTGAGTTGTATTTATTCTATGGATTACTGTATTAAGCTTTGAGATGTTTTCTGGGTTTGTGTATCTAGACACTTAGACTTCTATCTGCTGTATCTCTTTTGGATTTCATGTTTTACCTATCTTTTATCTTGCTCTACCTTAGTTGTGATTGAGACTGTATCTGCTATGTCACCTCCATTCGGAGAGTATATACTGTACAGGTACCTTTATATTGTTAGATGTTTGACCTAGGACAGCGTTCTACCGCCGACACTGCGACGTAGGCTGGACGTACCCACGTCTCGTGCCCTTACTCTAGGGTACGGGTCATGACAGTAAAGGGCCTCTGTCTTTGACAGAATCACCCGCTATTGTGGCAAGGATGAGTTGGATTTTGAGTACTATGCCCCTTCGCAGGATGGTACAAAAAAATCTAAGACAGCACGGGCCATGCGCCCCAAATGTGCTACGCCCACAGTGAATCAGAGATGCGCGCTCAAAATCATGTGCGCTGTCGATGGTAAATTTTACAGAGTCGACTCGGTACGTTTGCACCATATACGAGCCGACTCTCAAAGTCCCCATCTCGCTTGGGCACATTTTCTGCATTTGGAACCAAGTCGTGCGAGGCAAAACTTATGACTTTGAACCCATGCACCCACGTGGGTTGTGCGTATGAAGTGGGTTCAAGTCATAATACATGTTACTCCCCCACTAATGATCTGGGCATATCTCATGAGCTGGAACTGGATCAGGGGGTGCAACATTAACATGACCACCCCGGCACTTGGCCTCGCCATATGCCTGAAGGGGGTATAAAAGTGAAACTCTCCCCTCATAATTTGTATAATGTGATCACTCACAAACGTAGATTAGGAGAGCTGACCATTAAGCACGATGTGCTCCTCACGAGGCATACTTGTGCCATGGTCACCATCAACTGTTGTTGTTGCAAAATAACAGCTACATCATCCAGGTAGTTTTTGTTCTAGGGACTGTAATTTGTTGCACCCATCTGACGACTTCTCGGAAAGGAGGTGCCAATTGAAGATGATTCAGAGCCCAAGGTCGCTTCTTGCCATGTTGTCTCCAACTTCCACTTATCAGGGAGAAAGTCAACCACCAATCCCTCGACCTCAGCAGTATCGTCCAAGAGTCAGCCGAGGAAAAGAAAAACGATTGTCCCATCCTCAGGGGTGTTTGAGAGCACCCGGTCAAGGAAGAAGGTTCCAGTGGAAGTACCAACTAGGAGTGATCAAACTCCTTCTATCCATGACAACCCTCCGCTTGAAGCTGAGGACGTTCTCCAGGGAACCGACCCCGAAATAGCTGGGGGTAGCTAGTACGAGGCCTTAGAAGGGGAGGCCCTTCTGCAGGAAAGTAAGGTCGAAAGCGAAGCCTCAACCGATCCATCCATATCTACCCATGTTATGCCAGTCTACATGGATGGGGGTAGTGATGAAGAAGAGTCAGACAATCCAACTCTGGACATCGTGCAGCGCATGGACACCCTGGAGGGGAGCCTCAAAATCCTCTCTGCCACCATGCAATCCTTGACTCAAATGGTATTTGAGATTCGGACCACTCTAGCATATCAACCATTAGCAAGGGCACTTGTCTTCACCAGTCCCGATCTAGGGGATAATAGAGAATCAAGTATACCCCTTGAATGGGTATCTTTAGGTGCAGATCATCACACTGCACCTCGGACATCGGCTCCTTCAAATGTCGAGCTTCACAACTTACCACCCTCACCAGCTCCTAGTTCTACAGAAGAGCTGGTTGATATGATCAGAGATCAGCACGAGCGCTTTGAAGCACGAAATAAGCAGAAAGAACGTCAGAAGATAGGAATCCCACAACCTTACCCTCTCGAGTGGAATAAAGTGGTTTACCCTCCCAAGTATGAACCATAAACACTGACACCATATGATGGGAAGGATTCTCCATGTCGGTATCTGACCTACTTCCAGTTTCAAACAGGACATCTTTCGAAGGAAGACGTCCTACTCACCAGCCTGTTCGTCGGGGCATTGAAGGGAGTCGCTTACGATTGGTACTGCAGTCTCCTTGACTACTCCATATCATCCTTCGATGACTTGACACACCTCTTCCTTGACCGATTCTACAACGGTAGGAAGGGCATGACCATGTCCTCTCTTATAGAAGTGCGCCAGACAGAGAAGAAGATGTTTCGAGCCTTCATCGAATGTTTTCGACAAGCATGCTTAAGGTTGCATCCGTGTATGCCAAAACATGCACTGATCGATGCCTGCAGCATGAACATGACTTCTGTAATCGAGCTCTGGCTCGACTCCACCCAGCCTTCCGATTGGAGTTCAATGATCATTGGGGCCGAAGCTGCTGAAAAAAGGCATGTAATGCTCGCCTTCTGGGGTTAACTTCCCCACCTTTGATGACAAAGGAAACGTGCTGCTACCAACAATAATGGGCATAAGGCGAAAGAAAAGCAGGCATTGACTATCAACGCATCAAAAAGCATGCAGGGGCTCGCTCAGAAGCCTCCACCAGCACCGAAGCCAAAATGAGTTATACTCCTTCAATGATAAGGATACCTTACAACTCTTCAAGATGCTAAAACAGAGCGACAAGATCAAGTTGTCTGATCCTAAACGTCCTGATGACGTGGGCAGAGTGGGCGACCTGAGGTACTGTCACTACCATCGGTTTTTGGACATCCAACTCAAGACTGCTACATCCTCAAGGACTACATACAACACGTGATCAATGCGAACGTCATTTCAGTCGATTACGAAGAGAAGACAGTCTTGGCCAACATAGTATCGCTCCAGTTTGGCACCTTACCGCCTACTATAACTCAAGATGTTGTTGTCCCCATCCCGAAGGCGATATTGGAGGTGGTCAACCTTTTGCCGACTTGTAACAATGCGAGTGGACAGATTTCACTCACCACATCTCGAGGGGAGTTCATGTGGTTCACCCAGATCTCGTACCGAAACTAAATCTACTGGGGGTACTTTCTACCTCCAAAGCTAAAGGCAAGAAGACCAAGTCTTACGGAATGGTGACCTCCTTCCCCAAGAGGCACTTCCTGTACAAACGCGTTCACATCGGAACGCTCAGCCTGAGGAAGCCCCTATCGAAGTGGCACCTCCCGTCACCACCTCGACTGTTCAAAGTGAAGGTCCTTCCCGACTTACAGCAGCTGACAAACAGAAGCATAAGGAGGCCCGCTTCGACAGGCCTCTACGAAGAAAGAAGGCTTCAGGGTTAACCAAACCCCACAACTTCGACATACTGGCACAATTTGTCAGTACTCCAGCTCGGTTGTCCTTGTTCAAGCTCCTCTGCCTGTCTAAAGATACTCGGGAGGCTCTCTGCGAAGCCCTGAAGGATGATATGTCTTTCATCAGTCAGGTCAAGCAGCCTGAGAACGATCCAGCAGCATGTCCATACTGCCATAATGTGGGGGAGATCATCCCCAACATCACATTCACTCAACAAGATATGTTGTTCAAGAACAACAGGCACAACAGACTACTGTATTACACATGGTACGTCGGTGCCATTAAGGTAGATCAAATACAGATCGACCCAAGGTCTTCTCTCAGCATTATCCTCTGAGCTCTGCTCCAGACGTTGGAGATCCCGATGCATCATCTAACAGCATTCCATACTACAATAAGTGGCTTCAACGCCAGCAAGAGTGAGCCACTGGGGAAGATCCGACTGAAGTGTCATATCGATGATCTCTAGACCAAAGTGACCTGTTATGTTGTGGATGTGGACGTTAACTACAACATCTTGTTAGGGCGATCATGGCTACATAAATACATGGTGGTAACGTCCACTCTCCATCAATGTATGAAGTACGTATCCACCAACGGCATAGTCCGAATAGAGTTTGCTGATGTCGATCTTTTCAGAGGGATTGAGGGCTTCTTCATCGATTCTGATCTATACAAGTCGTTTTATCTCGAAGATGAAGCCAACGATGCCGATGATGAAGCCGAAGCTGACTTGGAGGCAGAAATGACAATCGACGCTCCCTTGAACATGTGACTCAAGGGGAAGCCGCCCCAAACACCATTTCCTATAGTGGTCAAACTTTATGGGAGGGCACCAACTTCTCTAAGTGGAGCATCCACTGAAGCCCCCTTGAAGATATGACTCAAGGGGAAGCCTCCCCAAGTGTCGGCTCCTCTCGTAGTAAAACTACCGAGGAAGGCACCAGTCGTCGAAATACCAACTGAGGCACCTCTCAAGGTGAAGCTTAAAGGCAGACCTCCTCAGTCTTTAACCCCTCTTAAGCTTCAATAGCAGGCCCACGTATCTCTATCGATACCAGAGCGAACAAAGGCCAAGCTCCTAATAGGTTCTTCCGAACCACGTCAAGTTGTTCTAGTACTCACTGACGAAGAACTGGGAGAGTACATATCCACCAATATGGATGTACCATCCCTTGATGATATAATCCCTCGAGAAAAGATCCCGTATTTTATTGATAAAAGGGTGTCTTTCAATTATTTTAGTCTTCCACATTGGAATGCCATGTATACTCTAGATAATATACTACGGTCATTGCAAACACAAATAACGACAGTTAATCATGTAAATCGAGTCGTCCTGTACCAAGGAGTCTGTTATATAGTCCCGCTTTAAAACCAGGACGAAAAACCTATCATCTTCGGTAAAGTCGAGCGTCACCAAGACCTTCCACCGACGGTGTCACGCCCTGACCCGGAAACATCCGAATCATCGTCCTCGCAGGGGGCGTGATGCCGCACGAGCCTGGAGTTGCGCTCGTGCAAGGCAAGATGACAAGTTCTCAAATAGTTATCTTCGAGTTGAATATTAACAATGAAAGAAAATCAGAGTATACGAAACAATTCTCTTTATTGATATTCGAAATGAGATTACAAAGGCTTTTGATAGCCCAACAGAATTTGCCAGATTGGCTACAACACTCGAGTTCTCTCTTGCCCACAAAGGATTTCACCGTTCCATACATCATGTCTTCTATATCTCGGTCGCATCAATCCTGTTGCATGTCCGAGCGTCAATGCGATTGCACGCCTCAATACGCTTCGGCATTCCAAGCCTCAACGCGTTCAAGCGAAGCTTCGCTGCAAGCAGACCAATCCTTGAACCTGCTAGCGAACTAGTGGGGAATTAGTACTTTCGTCCTCGTTGTACTGATTAAAAACCCACTTAACAAACCGATATTTAGTATTGTATTGATTCATGGAAACATACAATTTAGTTCTCTTTCTATGTTCTTCTTAGAATGAGTTTATGGCATATTCGAAGACCGTAAAGCATGGCAAGCATGTTATTCAATTCGTATAAGTAAACAGGCAAGTATTCTCGTGTTTGTTTCGTGGCACGACTTGCCAACATCGACGCACTCGCCCTTGCACCAACGCAAGGTGAATACGCCTATCAGCTTTCCCTGTCATGTTATAAGTGCTCTCTATGCAGATCTATAGGTACACGATAAGAGTGTACCTTGCACTTTCGACCCTGGATCCATCCATGCAGGATATATGTATACCTTACACTTCCAACCCATCGCCCTTAACTATATGAAGGTTACTAGCTTTCCGGGCTAGAATGGACTTATATTTATCGAATCGAATATGTAAGACGATGATCACTCTGATGCGGTTGCTAATCCAAACAATCAGAGGACCACCAAAATACTCGTAGCAAGTGGCTTATCACAAAAACTAGAAGGTCGCTACCCGTCTAAATGAAGTGCACCACAATACCAAATTTATCGCAGTCCCTCCTAGGTCGAACGGTCCCAGCGCCCTGGTGCGCCACGTTCGAGGGATTATCCGTGCACAGGCTTTTATATCTTTAAGTCCATTTAACCATGCAACGCATCTTATCTTTCATACAACCAAACAAGTTTGCTTATCTCTATTTCAATTGGCATAACGCCCCAATGTCCTCAACAAACGCCCCGAAGGCTATGGACATTTCAAAGGCACCATGCCGCATCGACAGTTATGTCACATTCGTGCCACAACTGTTCTTCTCGTCGCAACGATGCCATCTTTTGTAAGTATTGTACAATGCGCACATTTGCCGTCTTTTCTTGCATCGTGCATTCAATGTACGTCTCGACACCGTGTTTTCCATATTCTACGCCTTAGTATTCAACGCGTTATACTTATGTTCCATCCTTCCCACTCGTGCAACTGAGGCACGCTTCGATAAGGTATTCAATGTTCTATCGCTCGTGCGCTGAGGCACTCGCACCGATATAGTCTTTCGATGTTCTAGCATGCTAACTCGTGCGCGGGGGCACGAAAGGACTTATGTACTAGACACTCATCGATACAGTTATCCCATGTTCTTATGGCTTGCGCACCGAGGCGCTCGCCTTTACAATACTCAATATTCCATAGCGACTCGTACATTTGCTGTACAATTCATTTCAATTATTCTATCTAGTGTTCGACATGCACTATGTTTATCTCTCTATCGAGCCACGCTCGTGACGTTGATAGGTTAACTCAGTATACAATGATATTTATTTTACTTGGGCATGAAGGAGTAGGAAAGAGAGTCAATGTCCCCCCACCTTGAGTCGATACACCTTATCGTTTTGCCGAGCCAATGCGGCTTGACTTCATAACTTCGTCGTACGGGCAACTCTCCTGACTTAGCCATTTGATCACTTCGTGCTTCATTGAATTAAACGTCCGATTTGGCTTACCGTGTCCAAGTCTCGGTCCATCGCAAGGCGACGATTTGCTTTCGCGGACCCCTTACTGAATAAGGCCGAATGTCAACCTCTAATATCTCAGCATAAACATATAGCCTGCACATAAAACCAACTAAAATTAATACTTGCATCGATTCGGACTTGCGCCTTGGTCGATTCGATTTCTTAGAATCTTCGAGCCGATTCAACGTACTTATCCTTCGGGGCAACGCAGCGCTTCGCATCGATTCAACTCGATGCATACATTGGGACAAGGCAAATCTTCGCATCGACTTAGTTTGACGCATTGTTCGGGACAACGTAACTCTTGGTATCGATTTGCATCGATATGTAATCGGGTCAACATAACTCTTTGAGTCAACGACTCAGCATAATGTACCGTACGAAGTGGGGCATTCCAGACGGGGCCAGAACCCGACACCGGCAGAATGCAAATTTACTGGTACAGTGATCGAGCCAAGTATCTCATCTAAAAGATGGGCTACAACCTGAAAAACAGCCAGGGTCTAAACTATGGCAACGGCCGACGTCCTTCCTTACGACTCCCTGTTCCGAAAGGGAAGCCACAAGACTATTATCATCGTAATCGATGGGGGTGGGCTACATCACGCCACCAACAACCCTAGAAAGTTCAAAAGCAGAAGTCGTCACACACTCTCACTCGTCTGAGGCTTCAACTTGGGACTCCGACACCAGCGTCGACCTGTAACATCCTAGTCCCAAAATACATAGGACCGAGTACGTGAACATGCCAGTTGTACATATACGAAGAATACTCCAATATATGGAGCCCTCGTATACGTACATAAGCTGTATATAAAGTAATCACAGGCCAGAATAATATAATCTAATCTCATCACAACTCAATACAGAAGATAATAAAGTCCAGATAATAGATAAGTGTATCAAAAGATAGTCGAGCGAATATACTCACTCCAAACAACTATAAAAGTAGCCTCATAAGATCAGAGTCCAACCTTCGCAAAATATAAGGAAAAGAGATGTAAAAATATCCACTAATGTCTCAATAAGGAATAGACCAGAAATCAGTAGGAACTGCCTCGTCATCAATGTATGAAGGATCCAAAGCCACTCCATACTCCTGCGGGAAGTCATCTAATCCTGGAGAGATAACAAGGTCCTCAGTGGGACATAACAAGATACAAGAAAACACCATACCATGTAAACCGTGATATATAATATAAAAGAAAAGAGGATGCATGTAATAGGGTTCCTAAACAGTCTACTATGAATATGCAGTTTGAGAAACAATCCTTCGACGCATGAGCCCTGGCTGTAGATGGGATCGACATAGTCTCTATATAGGGCACCAGGGCCCTACGTCCGTATTGTTCGAAGATCGTCAGAGGGCATCATGTGCAAGGGACGTCCATAACGCTCTGGGAAACGTTAGAGGGCACCTGAGGCCTGCGTCTCCGGAGGAGCGCACAGGTAATCGGGGAAGTGCAAAGAAGCCCATACGTTAGGTATTGTTCTCTCCACCCAATGCCTAGTATCACTATCTCCATGACTGATATGAACCTCTAGTAACCGCCAAGTCTTCTAACATGCAATTCTATTGACAGTTATTCCTA
The DNA here is from genome assembly GCA_029216955.1 of Iris pallida. Lineage (NCBI taxonomy): Eukaryota > Viridiplantae > Streptophyta > Magnoliopsida > Asparagales > Iridaceae > Iris > Iris pallida. The sequence continues at coordinate 13,169,290 of JANAVB010023995.1, forward strand.
TCCGTCGTACGCTCTATACATATCGGTGGCTAGCCGACTACGTGGGTACGTGTCCTACATGTGACTCACAACTCGTGGTAACGCAAGTGTCAAGGTTGTATGAGATATACCAATACCTCATCAACAATGGGTGGTCACTAGACTAAGTCAATGCAAGAGAAATAAATAAAAGCAAAAAAACGACCGATAGAATCGCTTGCACCCAAGTGTGACTTGGATGCACAGTTTTATAATATCAACAAATAAAAAATACTGAAAATAACAACTAAAAATAAGAATATATAAATCATAGAGTAAGGTGGCAAGGTATCTTGCCTGGTGGTACGAATGTGGCAAGTCTAAGAATTATAATGTCAGCAAAAGAAATGTCACAATCTCCAAACAACTCCGGATGCTGAAACAAACATCAAGAATGTACTTGGAATAAGTGATCTACCTAGAAAATACCTGTCCAAATGTCTAATTCTGGAACAGGGGCAAAATTGTAATTTTGGGTCGAAATAATATCCATCGTTGGACCCATTTTACACCGAAACGCATGCCAATGTCCACGGTCTCCACAGTCATCAAACTACATGTCTACGGGTCCAATTTAAGGAGGCAAACCCAACGGTAAGTCCAATTTTGGATTCCAATGAGCCGTGCACAAAATTGCCCGTTAGATCGGGTCACAGGCCCGCCAAATTGGCATTCTGGTCGACCTTCTCAGAATCATACCAAACATGGCACACAGGACCAAAATTTTGATACGGTCCTATTGGCACAAGTTTTGTCTCGATACGACAAACGTACACGAAGTTAGGGCCAAGTTTGCAAAAGGTTGATACGGGGTATCTTGACGGATATACACTTATTTCGTCGCGCACACGCAACGAAATCAAGTTTCGTCAGTTCCCACACGTCGGCAACATCCATGCGCATCTTTCGATGCATATAGTGCGCAACCAAGTCGTCCGATTTACTGGGGCGCACGTCGTATCGGAAAGTTTTTCCAAATTTTTTATTTTCAGAATTAGGTTTTTCTTGATTTTTAGGGTCAAATAACTTGTATATTTGACGAACAATAATTCTACCAGTAGGGCTTTGACCCCTATAGATTGTCTTTAACTATTCTAAGTTACCTTTCTAAAATTTCTATTGTACTGATGGTAATAAGCCTTTGAACTTAGTGGCTTGATCGGGTTTTTATGTTTAGTTGCGAATATATTTTTATTAGTTTTTCAGGGAATTTTATGAACTGTTTAATGAGTAAGGATCTAATCTATCTAAACAGGTGTATAGAGGGTTATATCGACTACGCAAGGGATTCGTTAGATCTACTTTTGACCAAATACAATTGAAAAAAACTACGAAGAACAAAGGTACCTGGCGATGGCAACGCGATCGTGAAAAGAGTATACTCTGTCGTGGGAAGTCTCCGGCAAAAATCTGGCCGTGTGGGGTGGTCAATGGCGCTGAAAGTGTATCGCGGAGGGGCGCTGATGTCGAGGCTTGCTCTGGGGTCACTATGGCTGGGTTGGAGAGAAATTTGTGATTTTTGGAGTTGATAAAAGCCCTATCGTTCGAGAGTCCCGCGTATATATACGTAGTTTCAATCTAATTTACGTTCAAATTTTTTTCTCCATTTTAGATTAGGATTTGAATGGGGTTTTGAGCAAATCTGTAGGGATACAAAGGGTCTGCACCCACAAGAAGAATTGAAAAAGATTTGCCAGGATTTTGATAAGGATTTGATTCAAATCCTCTTCAGATTCAACTCTTGCTCGCGCGGATGGGGTCGGCCAATCTGACTACTGTAGTAGCTACAATATCTTCCTATTTCTTATACACTACTAAGAGCTTAGACAGTGCCATTAACTACATATATTATATATATACTTTGGCCATTTGTATTATAATATATGTAACACCATATATATATATATATATATATATATATATATATATATATATAAAACAAAAACAAAAAAATAAAATATATATATATATATATATATATATATATATATATATATATATAAATATATATATATATATATATATATATAAATATATATATATATATATATATATATATATATATATATATATATATATATATATATAAATATATATATATATATATATATATATTTTATATATATATATTTTATATATATATATATAAAATATATATATATATATATATATATATATATATATATATATATATATATATATATATATATATATATATATATATATATGTGCAAGTATAGTATAACCCTGTAGACATGCTTGCTCCCAATAATTTCTTCTTCTTTTTAAAAAAAATATATATACTATAAAATAATTAAATAAATTCATGTAAAATATAGGGGGATTACATCCTACCCAACTTAATGGAATTTCATCCTTGAAATTAAAATCTAACGTTGGGGGGTATGCAATGCAATGCAAAATTTAAAGAATCAACATGCAAGACGTACCTTGGTCTTTGAACAAATACGGGTAGCGATTCTGAATGTCGTCCTCGCGCTCCCCAGTAGACTCTTCCGGCGATTGATGCTTCCATGCCACGCGAACTAATGGTATAGATTGATTCTGTAACACCTTCATTCGGCGATTAGGGATGCCTACTGGTTGCTCTTGGTACGACAAACAAGTTCCAACTGTGATTTTGGAGTGATCGAGAACGTGACTGCTATCTGCCACGTATCGCCTCAGCTGTGACACATGGAATACGTCATGTACACCCTCTAGCGACGATGGCAATGCCAATCTGTAGGCCACCTCTCCAACATGTTCCAAGACATCGAAAGGGCCGATGTATCTTGGGCTCAATTTGCCACGTCCATCGAATCGAATCATGCCTCTACTGGGGGATATCTTTAAGAATACATGGTCGCCTTCCTTGAACTCCAAGGGTCGACAACGATTATCTGCCCACTGCTTCTGTCGATTTTGCGCTGCTCGTAGGTGGTCCTGTATCTTCTTTACCTTCTCTACTATGCTCAAAACCAACTCGGGTCCCAATATTTGTCGCTCTCCGATGTTGCTCCAACAGACAGGAGATTGACACTTTCTACCATACAACGCATCAAACGGAGCCATCTGAATTCTTGCTTGATAGCTATTGTTGTAGAAAAACTCTACTCGATGAAGGTGGTCTTTCCAAGATCCGCCAAAGTCAAGCATACATGCTCTCAACATATCCTCTAGCATCTGGATAGTATGCTCTGATTGGTCGTCTGTCTGCGGGTGGTATGTCGTGCTAAACTTCAAACGCGTACCCAAACTTTCTTGCATACTCCTCCAAAAGAGCAAGGTGAACCTTGAGTCACGATCTGATACGATGCTAACTGGTACACCATGTTTCACTATTTGCTTCATATACATCTCCGCCAAAACTTCTGTGGACTGCCCCACTCTAAAAGGTAAGAAGTGGGCCGATTTGGTAAGTCTATCAACGATCACCTATATCGTATCTCGTCCACTAGGACTCCAAGAAAATCCTGTAACAAAGTCCATCGTAATGTGCTCCCACTTCCACTCGGGAATGGGTAGCGGCTGCAATAATCCGGCCGTCCTCTGGTGCTCGGCCTTCACTTGTTGGCATACCAAACACTTGGCCACGAAACGAGCTATCTCCCACTTCATTCTGTGCCACCAATAGTACTGCCATAAGTCCCGATACATCTTAGTTCCTCGGGGATGAATAGAGTAAGCCGAACTATGTTCTTATGTCATCAACTTCTATCGTAGCACTCCATTAGGAACATAAATATGATCACCATATTACAATGTCCCATCGAAATGAATCATCAATCCCGTATGCTCTCCTACTTCAGTCCTTTCTCTAAGCCGTCGAAATATAGCATCCGTGGGCAATGCCGCCTTGATCTTCTCTACTAATGATGATTGCACTTGGAGATTGGCTAATATGCCATCCGCTCCAGGCAATACTACTTCAATACCAAGCTGTTGCAAATATTTAATCAACTCTCGTTGTGTGGTCAAGAAGTGTGCCATGGGCCTTCGGCTTAATGTGTCTTCCACGACATTAGCCTTGCCCGGATGATAATGTAGCTCGATCTCGTAATCCGTCATCAACTCCAACCAACGTCGATGTCGCATATTCAACTCTTTTGTGTGAACATGTACTTGAGGCTCTTACGATCAATGTAGATGTCAACCTTCTCGTCGTACAAGTAGTGTCTCCATAGCTTCAAAGCAAAGATAACCGCTGCGAGCTCTAGATCGTGGGTCGAATAATTCTTCTCATGCACCCTCAACTGTCTCGATGCATATGCCACTACATGACCATGCTGCATCAATACGCATCCTAATCCTTCCCCGGATGCATCACTGTAGATCACAAATCCTCCTGGGGCCGATGGTAGTGTCAAGATCGGTGTCGTGGTCAAGCGCTTCTTCAATTCGTCAAAAGCGGCTTGACACTCATCTGTCCATATAAACTCCTGATCCTTGCAAGTTAGTCGAATCATAGGCCTCGCTATTCGAGAAAAATTTTCTACGAACCTTCGGTAATAACCCGCAAGTCCAAGAAAACTTCTCACCTCGGAAGCTGATGTAGGAGCGGGCCATGCCTTGACTGCTGTGATCTTCTCCGAGTCTACTGATATGTTGTTTCCAGCAACAATGTGTCCAAGAAAAGGTACCTCCTTGAGAAAGAATAAACACTTGCTAAGCTTCGCAAAAAGTTGCTCATTCCTCAATGTTCCCAAAACAATCCGCAGATGCTGCTCATGCTCCTCTTGACTCTTGGAGTAAATCAAGATATCATCTATAAAGACGACTACAAATTTGTCCAAGTACTGGTGAAATATCTTGTTCATTAAATTCATGAAGACTGCGGAAGTGTTGGTCAAACCGAAAGGCATGACCAAGAACTCGTAGTGTCGATACCTTGATCAAAAAGTTGTCTTCGCAATGTCTTCCTTCCGAACCTTCAATTGGTGATAGCCCGATCGTAAGTCAATCTTGGAGAATACTTTTACTCCACTCAGTTGATCGAATAGATCGTCTATACGCGGCAAGGGATACTTGTTCTTCACCGCCACTGCAATCAAAGCTCTATAGTCGATGCACATGCGCACTGTCCCGTCTTTCTTAGGCACAAAAAGAACGGGTGCTCCCCATGGTGACACACTGGCACGAATAAAGCCTTTCTCTAATAAGTCATCAATCTGCGTCTTCATCTCAACCAACTCCTTCGGTGCTAGTCAATATACTCGAGACGAAATAGGCTCGGCTCCTGGAATAAGTTCAATAGAAAACTCGATGTCTCTGTCAGGCGACAGCCCTGGTAAATCCTCGGGGAATACATCTTCGAACTCAGAGATGACATGGTGCAGAGGGGTATCCTGCATCATCATGTGAGTCCCTAATATGGGTGCATTAATACTCTCTCCTTCTTCCTTGGTGAACTCGGACTCCGTCGCATTCGGTGGTCTAAAGACGATACTGCCCCTATGGCAGTCTATAAGGGCAAAATGCTGGCTTAACCAGTCCATTCCGAGAATTACGTCGAATGTCGGCATAGGGAATACAAGAAGTCGTGCTTTCATCTCTCTAACACATATCACTATAGGACAAAGTCTATAAACACCACTAACAAGTAAAAATCCTCATCCAATGAGGATTCTAATATTCTTAGATAAGGGTGTGATGGAAATCCTGTGTCTAGTGGAAAAACTAGTAGCTATGAATCAATGAGTGGCTCCAGTGTCAAACAATATAATGGCTGGAAATAAAGCAACTAAAACTATACCTGCTATGACCTCTGCCTCTGTCTCTATATCCTCAACAACAAATGAGAAAGTTTGCCCATAATTCTGTCTCAGACCCAGAACTCTGGCATGGTTGTACTGTACGCCTTGAGGAGGCAATGGTGGACGAGGTGCTCTTGCTATAGGCCGTGGTGCTGGAAGTGCTGGGCTGTAGGCCTCGGGTTCTGTCGTATATGTATTATCGCCTGTTTCTCTGCACAGTCCTTAAGCATGTGCTGGTTGGATCCACAACTCAAGCACAACCCAAGGAGATTCCAGTAGTCGTTCTGGAGATGTCCTTGCTTTCCGTAGTAATGGAAAACATGCTTCTGGTAAGGTGGGGCCTCTGCTGGTGCTGTCCTGTGGGCCTCCTGATAGGCCCTCTCTGAGTAGCTCGGGCTGGTGTAACTGATGGTGTCTAGCGTCTCGATGTCTGCTGCTGCTCCTTGCGAAGAATCTCCTGAGCACGAGCTTCTTCTAAGACAGCTGAATGGGAGACTCGAGACTAGGTAGTCGTGTAGTGCAAGCCCCTGATGGAATCTCTTTACTTTCTCTAACTCCGTCGGGATGAGTCCCGCAACAAATCTACTCAGGCAATTGAACTCTGAGTCATACTCATCAACTGTTATATTTTCTTGCTTCAGATAAAGGAATTGGTCGTAGAGACCGTCTCGAACATGGATGGGAAAGAATCTATTATAAAATAGATTATAGAACTGCTTCTAGGTGATCCCAGCGCCTAATCGTCTCTCTTCCGCATTCCACCAGTGGTGGGCATTATCCTCTAATAGTAGGTCCACTGCTGTCATCCAATCTCGAGCTGGCAACTGGGATGCCTTCAGTAGCTTCTCTGTACTAATGAGCCATTGTGAAACCTCGAGTGGCTTCCCCGTTCTCTGATGGACTTGGGGTTCATGTCTGTAAATTTATTGATACAGCCTTTATAAGGATGCACAGCCGGTGCTGGTGCTGGTACCGGTGTCGGAGGTAGAGGTGGTGGTCTAGCCAATGCTGCCATCATAGTCTGTCTCATCAGCTCAGTCTGCTGCCAGTGAGCCTGCATCATGGTATATATGAACTGAGAAGTATGGCTCCCATCAACCGGTGGTGGAGGCATCTGAGGCCCCGATTGTGGTGGAAACTGCTGTAGGAATGGTGGTGGTGGATGCAGTGGCACATTCCTCCCCCCCGGTGGCATGGTAGTGGTTTGTCCAGCCTAGCTGACTGGGAGTGTTGGGATCTCTGGGCGCACCATCGTCGGAGTCGTAGTAGGCTGCGACTGTCCTGGCAGGTACGGTGTCATCGAAGTTATTAGAGGATTCTGTCCCTCCCGGGTAGCCTCTTCACCAGATGTGAGGGCCAAGGCAGAAGTGCATCCGCTTATTAGATTCATACTGTTGGTACGAGAAAGAATAGGACGATATTATGAGAGGTTAGATATGAGGTAATTCAAGTAATCGAAGGAATTTGAAAAGATTGGAAGTCAAGGAAAGCAGTAGTTCTGGATGAGATACTATTCATATTCCTGTATGCAGGCTTGTTGGACACTGTCATGTAATCCAACAACATTTTTTTACCTGCATGGGCCACCACAAAAATATATAACACCCCAGTCCCAAAATACGTATGACCGAGTATGTGAACATGTCAGCTGCACATATACGAAGAATACTCCAATATATGGAGTCCTCGTATACGTACATAAGCTGTATATAAAGTAACCACAGGACAGAATAATATAATCTAATCTCATAACAGCTCAACACAAAAGATAATAAAGTCCAGATAATAGATGAGTGTATCAAAAGATAGTCGGATGAACATACTTACTCCAAACAGCTATAAAAATAGTCTCATAAGATCGGAGTCCAACCTTCGCAAAATATAAGAAAAATAGATGTAATAATATCCACTAATGTCTCAATAAGGAATAGACCAGAAATCAGTAGGAACTGCCTCGTCATCAATATATGAAGGATCCAAAGCCACTCTGTACTCCTGCGAAAAGTTGTCTAATCCTGGAGAAATAACTAGGTCCTCAACGGAACATAACAAGATACAAGAAAACACCATGCCATGTAAACCGTAATATATAATAAAAAGAAAAGATGATGCATGCAATAGGGTTCCTGACCAGTCTACTGTGAATATGCAGTTTGAGAAACAATCCTACGACGCATGAGCCCTGGCTGTAGACGGGATCGACATAGTCCCCGTATAGGGCACCAAGGACCTACGTCCGTAATGCCCGAAGATCCTCAGGGCGTATCATGTGCAAGGGCTACATCCATAACGCTCTGGGAAACGTCAGAGGGCACTTGGGGCCTGCATCTCCGGAGGAGCGCGCAGGTAATCAGGGAAGTGCAAAGAAGCCCATACATCAGGTATTGTTCTCCCCACCCAATGCCTAGTATCATCATTTCCATGACTGATATGAACCTCTAGTAACCGCCAAGTCTTCTAACATGCAATTCTATTGACAGTTACTCCTATCTGTCGCATGCTCCATAAGTATCGGTGGCCAGCCGACTACGTGGGTACGTGTCCTATATATGACTCACAACTTATGGTAATGCAAGTGTCAAGGCCGTATGAGATATACCAATACCTTATCAACAATGGGTGGTCACTAGACTAAGTCAATGTAAGAGAAATAAATAAAAGCAAGAAAACGACTGATAGAGTCGCTTGCACCCAAGTGTGACTTGGACACACAGTTTTATAATATCAACAAATAAAAAATACTAAAAATAACAAATAAAAATAAGAATATATAAATCACAGAATAAGATGGCAAGGTATCTTGCCTGGTGGTGCGAAGGTGGCAAGGCAAGTCCAAGATTCAAAATGTCAGCAAAAAAAATGTCACAATCTCCAAACAACTCCAGATGCTGAAACAAACATCAAGAATGTACTCGGAATAAGTGATATACCTAGAAAATGCCTGTCCAAAAGTCTAATCCTGGAACAGGGGCAAAATCATAATTTTGGGTCAAAACGATGTCCACCGTTGGACCCGTTTTGTACCGAAATGCGTGTTAATGTCTACGGTCTCTACAATCGTCAAACTACATGTCTACGGGTCCGATTTGAGGAGATGAACCCAACTGTATGTCCAATTTTGGATTCCGATGGGCCGTGCATAAAATCGTCCCTTGGATCGGGTCGTAGGACCGCTAAATTGGCGTTCCGGTCGACCTTTTCAGAATTAGACCAAACTTGGCACACAGGACCAAAATTTTGATACGGTCCTGTTGGCGCAAGTTATGTCTTGATACGACGAACGTACACTAAGTTAGGGCCAAGTTTACAAAAGGTTAATACGGGGGTATCTTGACGGATACGCACTGATTTTGTCGTGCACACGCAACGAAATCGAGTTCCGTCATTTCGTCACTTTTCATATGTCGGCAACATCCATACGCGCCTTTCGATGCAGATAATGTACGACCACATCGCCCTATTTGTCGGGGCGCACGCCGTATCGGGAAGTTTTTCCAAATTTTCTATTTTCAGAATTAGGTTTTTCTTGATTTTTAGGGTCAAATAACTTGTTGTATATTTGACGAACAATAATTCTACCAGTAGGCTTTTGATCCCCTATAGATTGTCTTTAACTATTCTAAGTTAGCTTTCTAAAATGTCTATTGTCCTGATGATTATAAGCCCTTGAATTTGGGGGGTTGATCGGGTTTTTATGTTCAGTTGCGAACATATTTTTATTAGTTTTTTCAGGGAATTTTATGAACTGTTTAATGAGTAAGGATCTAATCTTTCTAAATAGATGTATAGAGGGTTATATCGACTACGCAAGGGATTCGTTAGATCAACTTTTGATCAAGTACGATTGAAGAAAAACTACGAAGAACATAGGTACTTGGGCGATGGCAACACGATCCTGAACAGAGTATACTCTGTCGTGGGAAGTCTCTGACAAAAATCTGGCCATGTGGGGCGGTCAACAGCGCTGAAAATGTATCGCGGAGGGGCGCTGATGTCGAGGCTTGCTCTAGGGTCACTACGGCTGGGTTGGAGAGAAGTTTGTGATTTTTGGAGTTGATAAAAGCCCTATCGTTCGAGAGTCCCGCGTATATATACGCAGTTTCAATCTAATTTACGTTCAGATTTTTTTCTCCATTTCAGACTAGGATTTGAATTGGGTTTTGAGCAAATCTGTATAGATTCAAAGGGTCTGCACCCACAAGAAGAATTGAAAAAGATTTGTCAGGATTTCGATAAGGATTTGATTCAAATCCTCTTCGGATTCGACTCTTGCTCGCACGGATGGGGTCGGCCAATCTGACTACTGTAGTAGCTATAGTAGCTTCCTATTTCTTTTACTTTACTAAGAGCTTAGCCAGTGCCATCAACTACATATATTATATATATACTTTGGCTATTTTGTATTATAATATATGTAACACCACATATATATATATATATATATATATATATATATATATATATATATATATATATATATATATATATATATATATATGCAAGTATAGGTATAACCCTGTAGACATACTTGCTCCCAATAATTTCTTTAAAAAAAATATATATATACTATAAATCAAAATAAATTAAATAAATTCATATAAAATATAGGGGAATTATACGACCCAATCTTCATGAAGGTGCTGTCAGCCAACATGACATCTGCACATCCTTCAGAAGATAAAGACGACAATCAAACAATAGAGTTCTTTGAAGAAGAACCCTGGGCTCAACGCCTAGGCGCACAATGGAAATCTCGCTTTGAATTACGAGAACCCCTACCGAAGACAAAGTCGAGCAGATAGACCTCAGGGATGGATCTTCATCTAAACCTATTTTTATCAGCAAGAGCTTGTCGGGAAAGGATCGAGAATCTTTCGTCCAATTGGTCAAAGAATACATCGACGTCTTCGCTTGGAGTTACGAAGACATGTCGGGGCTTCACCCACAAGTCACAATGCACAAGCTTAATATCTTACTTGACGCTAAGCCCGTTAAGCAGCAACATCGACGCTTACGTCCCAACATTATGGTCGCTATTGACAAAGAAGTAGATAGACTCCTAGGCAGCGGGTTTATTCGCGAAGAGCAACATCCGGAGTGGGTAGCAAACTCGTCCCCATCACCAAGATGAACGGGAAGATCCAGGTCTGCATTGACTTCTGGGACCTCAACTCAGCTTGCTCGAAGTAGGAGTTTTTACTCCCGATCACCGACGTAATGATCGACAATACATGTGGCTTCGAGCGCATGTCCTTTATGGATGGGTACTCGGGCTACAACTAAATTAAGATGTTCCCAGACGACGAAAAGCACACATCGTTCAGCACTCCGAAGGGGGTTTACTGCTACATAGTAATACCCTTTGGCCTGAAGAATGTAGGTGCCACATACCAAAGAGCTATGAGCACCATCTTCTGCCAGCACCTCCGCAAAACAGTCGAATGCTATGTTGACGATATCGCCGTCAAGAGCTATCTTCGAGGTGATCACCTATAAGATCTGAAGACAGTCTTTGATCTTATGTGGGCACATCAGTTCAAGATGAACCCCGCCAAATCCTTCTTTGGGGTTTCCAGTGGAAAGTTCTTGGGCTTCATTATTACTACAAAAGGCGTCCATGTCGACCCCGAGAAGACTAAAGCCATACTTGACATGGATCCTCCGAAGAACCTTAGAGAACTTCGAGGCCTGCAGGGACGTCTCGCATACATCCAAAGGTTTATCACGAACCTTTTCGGGAAATGCCAACCCTTCACCAAGCTCATGAATAAGGGAGTCTCCTATGTCAGGACGGAAGAATGTCAGAAAGCCTTCGACGACATTAAAGCTTATCAGATGAGCCCCCTAGTCTTGGTGGCACCCATCGTAGGCAAACCATTTCTACTCTATGTCCACGTAATAGACCATTCCCTTGGCGCTTTGTTGGCCCAGAACAATGATACGGGCCACGAGCTAGCCATCTACTACCTTAGCAGGACAATGATCGGGGCCGAATACCGGTACAACCCCGTCGAAAAAAGAATGTCTAGCTCTAGTATTTGCCATCCAGAAGACTCGCTATTATATCTCGGGACAGACAATTCATGTCATCTCCCGAGTCAATCCGCTCATAGTTCTGATGACAAAGTCGGGAGCGCTAAACTCCCGATTAGCTACTTGAGCAATAATATTGACACTATATGATATGGTATTCATCCTGCAAAAGGCTGTCAAGGGCCAAGCACTGGCTGACTTCCTAGCCACGCACCCAATTCTGGAATCGTCCAGACACCATGAAGACATTCCACATGAAGTGCAAGAATCAAACATTACTGAAAAGAATCACGTTTGGCGGATGTTCTTCGACGATGCTTCAAGAACAGTTCCCAAAGGCCAGATCATTGCAGGAGTAGGGGTAGTCCTGATCTCTTCCGACAAGTTAATCATCCAGCGTGCCTATTCCCTTTAATAGCCGTGCTCCAACAATGTTGCAGAGTACAATGCCCTCATCATGGGACTCCAGTTAGCAAAACAGCTGGGGTAGAATATCTCGAGTCTTACGAAGACTCTAAGCTCGTCGTCAATCATGTTTGAGGACAATATAAAGTCCGTCATGAGGACCTTATCCCCTATCACAAAGCAGCATTGGACATCATCTCAACCTTTGCAGAGTTCTTTATAGAACATGTGCCTCGGCTATAAAACTTGGAGGCTGACGCCCTAGTTGGCCTTGCGGCCTCGCTAGCGGCACCCGTCAGGACTCAACACTTCATTACAGTGGTGGGCCAAGATTTGGCTTGCGCTAGAAACAATCTGTGCATGTGGACAAATCATGCCATGCCTACAGACGCCAGCGTCAATGTCAGAGACTGGAGGTTCCCATTCATCGACTTCGTCGTCTACGGAATCCTTCTTGATGACCCGAAGGAAGCAGTCTCCGTCAAAAGGTGCTCCCTCCGGTTCTACTACGCTACAGCCACTAAAATGCTATGCCGATGCTCCTACGACGGGCTTCTCCTCTGATGTCTATCAAACAAAGAAGCAGCCGAAGCTCTTCGAGAAGCTCATGACAGAACATACGGAGCCCTTCAACCGGGTCCTAAACTACAGGATCGACTTCGACGTATGGGCTATTATTGGCCCACCACGATGGCCTACGCTGTCGAGTATGTAAAGAAATATCGTGCTTGCCAGCTACATGCCGACTTCATCCACAGACCGTCGGAACCTCTACATCCTACGGTCGCCTCTTGGCCATTTGAAGCCTGGGGCATGGACATATTGGGACCTATCACCCCTCCCTCATTTAGGGGACACCGCTTTATCCTAGCAATCACCAACTACTTCTCTAAATGGGCAGAAATAGTACCATTGATAGAGGTAAAAAGCTCAAAGGTGATCAGCTTCATCAAGCATCATGTCATCTACCGTTTTGGGGTGCCCCGGAGGATCATCTACGATAACGGTCTATAATTCATCAGCCATGCGTTCAGTAGATTCTGTGACAAGAATCGTATTCAGAATGTGGCATCAACCGCCTCCAATTCGACAGCAAATGAATTGGCTGAAGCTTTTAATAAAATCATCGTCAAGCTACTCAAAAAGGTCGTGTCATCCAACAAGTGCGACTGGAACGAGAAGCTGGGTGAATGCCTTTGGGCCAATCACACGATGGTACGGACCACGACGGATAACACACCATTCTCATTGGTCTATGGAAGCGAAGCAGTACTGCCTCTAGAGATCCAATACCCTCACTCCGAGTGGCAATTACAAACTAGCTGACGGAAGAAGACAAGAAGACAATCAACGTCGCCGTCTGCAAGAGTTGGAAATGTTAGATGAAAAATGCCTATTGGCTCACCAGCGCATCGAACTTTATCAAGCCCGCATTTCATAGGCTTTCAACAGAAGAGTCAAACAGAGTACTTTCTAAGTAGGCGACCTGGTTCTGGTAGTCACGAGACGATCGTGATGACTCACAAGACACCGGGAAAGTTCGAATCCAAATGGGAAGGACTCTTCATCATAGAGACGGTATACTCAAACAGTGCTTACCTTCTCGCTCAACCTAATGGGGACTTGTTCATGATGCCCATCAACGACAAGTTTCTAAAGAAGTACTATTCCTGACATCCTTCAAAATATACTTCCTTCTCCCCAGTACGAGAATTTGTGAACCTGATAACCAAGTTCACTCCCCTTCTTTGACAATCAAGTGCTCCTGGAACGCAGTTGTTCTGTTGCATCCCCTGTAGATGACAACCTCGTCCACATCACCTCTGAATTGCTTCTCTATACCCCACAAAGTAGAATTCTATACTACGTAGGATCATGCTTATTACTATGTTAACCATGTCCACATTACCTCTGAGTAAACATCCCATCTAACAATCCCCATATTGTTGCACGTCAATCATGGAACATCCACGTCTATATCACCTTTGAGTTATTCTATACATCCCTACAAAGTTCACTCCTACCACGTCCATATCACCTCTGATTAGGAAAGCTCTACCATAACCCCATATTTACCACGTCCATATTATCTTTGAGTGAATATGACGGTTTCCACTACGGGCTTCTTGTCCTTTTCCCATTTTCGACCAGCACCGCCACGGGGAGTCTTAGGGGCCATCTCTCTAAAGAAGCTTTTGTTGAAGAAAAGAGAAGCTTTGGACAAGAGGAAGCAAAGTTTTGAAGAGAAAACAAAAGTAGAAGACTCTCTCTCTCACTCACAGACGCCTATTTATAGGCATGAGCCATGCGCATGAACCGATAAAGGCTGACATTAGCAAAAAATCTTCGGGGCTCGTGAAACTGACGGCTGCATATATTCCAAAAGATTATCATTAATCTTTCAAAATTTGAGGCGTTATCTTCTTACATTAAAATCGAGAAGAGCATGTGCCCCCTTCAATAATGCATGGAGCGGTCATGCGCCCAGAAGAGCCATGCTCCCAGACGAGGACATACACCCAGAACAATGACTACCCATGCTTCTTGTTCAAAGTATTCCAAAACTTGGCAGAAAGTTTTGAAAACTTTACAGTGGGTCTTGTAGAAGCATGGAATTTTAGGCGCATCTAAGGCCAGAACTCCTATGAGCCCTAAATCTCACGCGTCTCATGCGCCGGGAAAATCAGCAAAATACTTGGCATAGCAGAAAATAACAAAGAAGTAGAGACATAAAATTTGGGCTTTTATTCTATCTATCACATGTCTAAAACTCTTTTATAAAGAGAATTCTTTTACAAAGATAAAGAAAATCCTAAAAGCTACTGCTAGGCGCATCACTTCAACATACCGTCAGGCACATCACTCAAGTGCCACAGCTAGGCGCATCACTTGTTAGGAGCATCATCCCATCATATCAGCGTAGGCGCATCCCCGTGCATAGTCAGAGCGAATCACTTCCTCGTCAGCGTGTGTACTCTAGCAGGAGGAATGGCTCTTCTAGCCTAACAAAATAGGGGGACGATAGCCCCGTTCTGCGGCTCTTCCAGCATAACAAAAATTGGGGCACGACCGCCCTGATTTTTAGATGTAACAGGCATATTCAGCCTGTGTCGGGACACGATGAACCCGATATTTGGATGCAACAGGCACTCTTACAGGCTTGTACGAAAACAAGGCCGATGGTGAATAAACCAACTCGGTACATCTTCGTCTTCGGAAGAAGTTCATCGTCAACTCGCCAAGGCAGAAGACCGATCGAGTTCGTCTCCATAAAGGAAAGCAAAGTAAAATGAGGAACAAAACTCTTCACAAGGCTATTTATAGGCCGGGGAAACTCTCACCCATGCGCTGCAGTCCCTTCGCATTCAGTGCAATGAATTTGCATTAATGCCAATAAATCTGCCTCTTCAAATTCAGCCAAGTCAAAACGGCTATTAATGCCTCAAAGAACTCAACATACGGGCCAATGAGGATGCGCCATACGGCAGATGCACCGTCAGCACAATGCGCTCCGTACCGATGCGCCCAATAGGACATAGACCCATGCACCTAATAGGGCACCAACTGATGTGCCTACTTCAACTCGTCACCCATCAAGCATTTAATGCTATGTGACAGAGTTGGCAGCACATTCCAGAAGACTGAACGCTTGATAGCTTTTTTGCAGAAAACAAAGAGCCGCAGACGTCAGCATCACCATTACTTACTTTTGTCTGCTACAGCTGTCCTTGCCACGTGGCTGGCCGATCACTCGCATGCACCTCTACAACTGTGCGCCAAGAAGTCTGCATGCGCCTCAAAAGCCATGCGTCCTGACTTACTTCTGATCCCAAATGAATGAAGCCAAGTCTTTGTATGCACCTCCACAGCCATGCGCTCGAAGCTCTACATGCACCTCAGAAGCCATGCGCCCAGACTTGTCTTTGACCTCTAAAAGTCATAGCCCAATTCATCCCATGTGCCAGATCCTAGGCGCATCATGACAGATCACCCTCGACCAAATCTGAGATCTTTGAGCCATGAACACGCGCCGTATGTCATTTGACTCAGTTCTACCTACGAATGGGTGCTAACCACCCAAGATCGTAGCAACAACTGAATATTCACAACTGCCACGTGTCAGCTCCACCGTAGCCCAACAGAGCAGTTCAATAGATTTAGCTTCAACCCAGGGTGCATCGTCCATATGACCCACAGCATCAGCCACGTAGCGTTCCCACGTACAGGCGCATCCTACCTGTGCGCGCATGAGTTACCAGTCTGCTATCTATAAATAGAAGGATCATTCCTTCATACACACACGGAGAGATTATCATATCTACATACAGAGACAAGAAGGGACACATAACGTCTACTTCTCCTCCAAATGCTCCGTGTCACGACCCGCACCCACTGTGAGGGTACGAGTATGTAACAGCGCCTAGCCTACGCCGTAGTATCGGCGGTAGAATGCTGTTCTAGGTCACTATCTAACCAACAACTCACGCAATTATATAATGTACTTGTCAAAAATCTTAACTCCGAACGGAGGACAAGTATAGATATAATATAATCTCAATCACAGTCTAAGCACGATATGATAACACAGAAGTTTATAACTAAGACTAAATACAACAATAAAACCAACTACTAAAATAATATAATCTCCAACAATCTCAAAACAAACATATCTCAACTTATTTACAATTCAAGTTCTAAAACATAAAAACTAAACCAAGTCAACTAGCTAGTCTCCCGATTACTCCTGAGTGTCGGGGCCAAAGGAAGCTAAGCCATCTTCTGGTCCATAGTAAGTAGGGCAAGTGTCCTCGGGGCATGCATCTGTAATATTTTTAACAGGTTCAGTCAAGACATGAACGAGTACAACTTGTCAAGAAACCCAAGTAAATGACAGAGAACTATAAAACAGTTATAGACAATTTTATTGATGAACATGGTAGTTTATATTCAGGTGACGGTATAGAGAAACCGATAAGATACAAGGAAAGTAAAGTAACTAAAACAAAAGAAGAATCGTGGCAATGAAGATTGTAAAATAAAATTCTAACTGAACTAGAGTAGCATGATAAGTCCAGACAGTAAATGTAAACAAGTGTAAATCCTATGTAAATCCAGTACGGGATGAATCTAATACAAGATAAATCCAGTACAAGATGATTCTAGTCAGTGATCAAGAATCCAGGTGAGACCAGCTATATTCTAATGGTGTGTTTTAAAATACCGAGATCGCCATGTAAATGGCTGTAGGTATCAGGCACATCTCTCACTGATCAGGCGAGAGATGGCTATGCTTCCAGTAGATTCCAGTTGGGAGATTCTAGATTTGGGGTATGTCTACATATCTTAATCAATATTTCCTCGCCCCGCAATACAAGTGAATCCAATACAAGACACGAGAATCGAGAAGAGTCCAGCCAAACACGATGATACTAGCAATGATTCCAGTAATAGAGACCAGACAATATGGTAAGTGTGTCGTATACATGAATCCAGAAATATCTATATGTGTTGTAACAGAGAATCACATAAAACTAACTAGAACTGAATTACAGTAATTGACATATAAATGAGAGAAATATCAGAGAATGTACTCGTCTAATACTCTGAAAAGAGTAGTGTAATATCATATGTCTGCACCGGAGTCACAATATCCTAAATAAAGCAGTACAGGTTATAATGTGTTTAAAACAATGTAAATAAAGTTTATGATACAATCTACATGATTTCTAGGTCAATCTAGGTCAAAGTCAACTCTAAGTCAAACCTGGTCAAATGTCTAGGTCAAACTAGGTCTAAGTCCAACTTGGTCAACTCTGGGTCAACCCAAGTCAACATCCAGTCAAACTAGGTCAATTGGTCACATTTAGACTCAATATTGACTTTTGGTCAACTCTAGTCAATCCTGAACTATTGGGTCAAACCTTGGTCAATTCTAGGGTTTTGTCAACATTTGGTCAACTGTCTAGAGTTATGGCCTATATGGACTATTTTGCTAGACTAATGTGATGCCAAACACACCTTAACCTAAGTTAACTCATCTAGGACCCAACCCCTTCATTAATACCAAGGTCCTAAAATCCTATAATATGAATATATCCATATAACATATCTCTAGTATCCTTATAACTTATATTTTCGTACAAGTCAAACTACTACCCTATATATTATATAATTTCATATATGAAACTCAACTAATCTCACACCATATGCATACATCTCATATAATATAATATATATACATACATACATGCATTTTACATACATACTTGCATTACCTACATGCATTATACATTACATTATGTATACCTATAATGCATAAACATTACCTACAAACATATTTACAAATGCATACAATTAGATATCATACATGAACCTATACATGTATTGTATTTCAAATAGGAGGAAAATAATGGAAAAATTGGAAGGAAAGGAGAGGACTAAAATGTAGATTTTACAATGCATGCTTATCATTCTCATATAACTTTCAGTTGCATAATATTCAGTTCACTACATACATCTAAATAGGAAGAGGGATGTGAGGGGCTGTGATCTCAGGAAGTAGAGAACCAACCCAAAGTCATTCACTCAAACTCAGGAACAATGTAATCAGTCAACATGTTAAGCAATTTTAAGTTTCAAAGTATCAAGCCTATATCCATTCTCAGTTCATGTACTAACCTATTCTCAGTTTTTCAATGCATGCATTATGTATCATAATCTAACCATAAATACTTATATATTATTTATGTAATCATAGATACATATTTATACATGTATGAAACTAAGGGAAAACTGTAAATGAAATCAACATATCAGGAATTCCTACTCTATATCAAACTCAGGTATTAAAACAATTTAGTTTAATATTTCAAAATCCAAATCAAACTCCAATACATTCATAGTTTTTTTGAATGAAAACCTAAATCAGTACAACATAACCTGGGGATAATACAACATCACATTAATACTTCCAAACCTCAGAAAAAATAGTATGGGAATCAAATCCCATTCTCAACAATCTCAAAAATCTTATTTGAAATCCTAATTTTGAATTCACCCTTTCCAAACTCATTGAAAACT
The DNA here is from genome assembly GCA_029216955.1 of Iris pallida. NCBI lineage: Eukaryota > Viridiplantae > Streptophyta > Magnoliopsida > Asparagales > Iridaceae > Iris > Iris pallida. The sequence continues at coordinate 13,188,582 of JANAVB010023995.1, forward strand.
ATCATTTAAAACAGGTATCAGAAAACCCCTTTTTAAACCAAAAACTAAATAGAAAAACCCAAATAAATATTCGTGTGTCAGGGGGTACAAACATTGGGACATGTCATGCACATACATGTGTCACAATGTGTCCAGAAATTGAGACACGAAGTGTCCAAGAATTCTAAAAACTGAATGTCAGTAAACAACATCAGAGCGTCCTCCTGCAGCGAGGACACGGCCTCGTGCACGCGACACAGGACAAGACACGACTCGTGCTCGTGCCCATGTGTTCGCCCTATATAGGGCTACACTCGTGTCGCCCTGTACTGCGTCCCTGTATCCCCGTGTCGTGTCAAAACGTGCGCATCAGGCCATGTTTTCACGTGCGTACAACACAGGTAAGGACCAGTGCGATCGCATTTTCTCTCGATACACTCAATCTTTTTGCCTCAAATTTTGTGTGGGTGATGGAAGACAGTGCCCCCACGTGTCCACCAAAAATCAGGTCACGAGAGGCCGTGTCGTGTTGTCACCCTAGTTTTCAGAAACAGGGGTATTTTTGTTATTTTATATTTTTGAATATTTTTGAAATTTATTTTATTGTTTATAATATTATTTTGGGGTTGAAATTTATTTTATTATTTATGATATTGTTTTGGGGTTATTTGAGTCGGGTTCGAATTTTAACTCAATCCGACTTGAAACGGGGACCCGGGGGGTAGTTTGACTCTAGTGGGACCCACACACTAGTTAGGCATAGCCCACATGATATTAAATTTAGTCCACATAATATTAATTTTAGTTAGTAGTTAGACTAATTATTTATGGATAGGTTTAGTTTAATTAGAGACTTAAAACTAGACTAAATTGACCTCAACCTTTAACCCATTCCTAATTTAAATCAAATAGATTAGTGGAGGGCATTTTAGACATTCAAATGGGGACACCTCACCCTTTTTGGGCAGCCACCTATGGGGGGATAAGGAGTGAGTCACCATCTCTTCTATTTTATTTTATCCATCCATTTTCTCTCTCTTGTTCTTTCCCAAATTTCTAGAGAACAACTCCATTGATTTCATCTCCAAATCCACCATTTCTTCCACCAAATCTTCTTTTCTTCTCCTCTACTCCATAGTTAGAGGGTGCTAGCCAAGTTTGGGAGGATTCGGAGCTCGTTCATGTCCTTTTGGAATCTCTACGTGTCGGTGTCGAGTCGGAAGGCTTTTTCCTTTGAAACTCTCTCCCGGAAGGTATAATCTCTTCTCTAATCCATCCCAACATGCATATAGGATTATTTTGAACCATAGGAATGACCCCATGGTTGTATCTCTATTTGTGTCCATTTCGTGTCCATTTGGAGGTTATAGGAGTGTCCTTTGTGTTATGGTTGTGTCCTAGTGGGAAAAACTCCTATTTTGGACACTTGTGTGCATATATATATTTATTTGTGTATGTGGTTAGATGGTTAGAGAGTAGATTAATCTTATTTAGGATGGTTAGAATAAGTTTTATTTAGATAGCTATGTTGGTATCCAAATATTTTGGCCTACATGTGTTTTTTGTCCAAACAACCCAAATTCGTCATAATTTTTATCCACGTTTTTAGTAGCTAGAGCAACTTAGAAATGCTATAACTTTTAGCTCATAACTCCAATTAACCTCCCATTTTTTTAAAGAAGCATATCGAAGTTAGCTTTCCAATTTTGAGTGTCAGCTGTACGAAAGACGGACGCGTTTCGGTGTTTTCGCGATTCCGGGAGCTTTCGGACACGAAAATGCGATCCGTTTGAAGTTTCGGAAAGCTAACACGAAGTGCTACAACATACTTTAATCCTAAAATTTAGTGAAGGCCCAATTGGTACAGTATTGGTTTTAAGTAGAAGAGTGACTATGTGACGTAGGCATTTTGTGTAACCTATGAGCCTAGTATAGATATCATGTGAATGTAGGTATCATAGATTGTCAAGAATATGTATGATATAGTACATATATGTATATATATATTATTGTTATGTAATATATGTTAGCATAGTGTATGTGTTTGATTGAGATAAGAATGTGTGTGGTTAGTGGAGAGAAGTGAGATTGATAGAGGATGTGTGCTAGTGTGTGTTTGATGTTGTATAGATGGTAGTGTAGTGTGTGTGTTGTGAAGGTGAGAAAGTTGGGAGGATCATGCCATCCTATTTGACTTGAGGCTAGTGTGGTTTGTTGAGTAATTTGTGTTTTGGTTGAGTGGTAGCGTGTTTGTATATAGATGTGTGTAGGTGTGTTAGAAGAGAAGGGTGGTAGATTTGGTATATGTGTTTGTATGTGTGTTAGTATTGGCGTGGAGAGGAATTTAAATGTTGTATGTATAGGTATGTTTGTATGTTAGTGATTATGTTAGAATCTATGTAGAGGTTAGATATATCTTAGAAGTTAGATAGTGATATCTTGTATAAGTTAGATAATTAGTTGTGTTAGTCTATGTTATTGTTAGTTAGAGATGACATATGTTAGTTGGTTAGAGTTAGAGACGGATATATACATATATGTTATGGTTAGATATTAGTTAGTGGATGTTAGTTGTGTAAGGTTTATAAGTTAGAATAGATGGTTAGAAGTTATATGTTAGAGTTGGTTAGTATCTTATATTAGAGGTATAAGTTAGGATATAGATGAGTGAGTATCCTAAAATACAAATCAGTATCTTAGAGGGTAAAAGTAGGATTTTGGGGTAAAGTCTAAGAAAGGATTTTGATTGTTAAGATGGGATTAGAAATAGGTTGTCTTGGTAGGTAATGACTATATGAGGGTAGTTTAGGCTAGTCTTGACCCCCGTTGACCAAGAGTTAACTTTTTGACCGAAAGTCAACTTCAAGTCAACACTTGACTTAGAATTGACCAAAACTAAACCAGAGTTGACCAGTTGACTGAAAATCAACTGTTAGTCAACATTTGACTTGTTTGACCTAGGGTTGACCCAGGGTTGACTCAGTGTTGACCAGAGTTGACTTTTTGACCAAAAGTCAACTGCAGGTCAACCCTTGAACCAGATTGACCTAGTTTGACTTGGATTGACTCCCAGTGACCTGGTATGACCTAGTATGAGCCAGTATGACCTAGTGTGACTCAGTCTGACCTAGATTGACCTAGTTTTGACTTAGACTTGTATTCATGACTTAAATTAGCTTCCTTTTTCAGTATTTAGCCCTGTTTGACTCATAGTATCTTATTTTAGGCCTGTGATCACTCTGAGCGTCTGTTCACCCTATCAGCTCAGGACCACAGGTGAGTACATTCACTGATAGTTTTTATTGTCTTGATATCTGTTATATCCGATTCAGTTATAGTGTCTTACTCGATTTCCAGACACGATAGTTCACGGACTAGTATATGTTAGATTATGACATGGGATGTTGTTCCTAGATTTTTATGGTATATTGGTACATATTCTATCTTATTTCAGTGTATTGGTATAGACACCGATTTCAAAAGAGGACTTGCTACCCTCTTATGGAATCTCGTGCCATGACGTGTCATGTCCAGATCTATTGTACTATTCGGGGATGGGGGAGTTATTAGTGGTTGTGTGATCAAATTCCCACATGGTTTTATGGTACATATGGTTCATAGCTATACCCTCGCCTCACGACGGGTAAAGCCTTATCCTATACGGTTCATAGCTTTCCATGGTGACCGACCTTATCGTTCTATTGTATACAGGGTTCATAGCCGGTCGGATGGAAAGCCTGAGCATATTTTCCTAAGCCGATCACATAACACACTAATAATTCAAGGCACCTTTTATATTTATTATCTTTGGGTGACTAAGTTCTGTTCGGGAGAAGGGTTACAGCCCCGGTCCTTGTTTGGTTTAGGGGTTGTAACTCGGCTTCCGAATGGTTCCCAAGTCATCCTATATATATATGTATTATCGTCCTTTTCAGTACTCACATCATGATATGTATTTCTAGTTGATTTTGTCTTGTATTTTATTATACTGTCTCTTATAGCTTTTGTCAATTCACATGGAACTGCTGTTGGTGTTTGTACTTGCTCATTTTCCTGACAGAATACCGTTGACAATTTTACAGATGATTTAGAGGCAGATTGTCCGACCTATTATGGGGTCGAGTCAGATGGAGTAGACTTAGACTGTGGCTTGTTGGTAGAGCCACTAGACTTTGCTCACCTTGAGTAGTGTAGTTTAGTTAGATTTGCCTGGCCTGCGAGCCAGCTAGCACTTTCAGATTGTAGTATCTATTATATATTTTCTGAGACTCTGGATGTTTGTGTATAGCTCTGACTTGTGGATCTTTGACTTATTTCCTGTTTTATCAATCGTATTTCCTTTCCGTGCTATCTACCTTAGTTTGATATATGTGATTGAGACTGTATTGCTATGTCACCTCCATTCGGAGTGTATATACTGTACAGGTACATTTATCTATTTTAGTCGTAGTGTTTACAGATCCTATATACAGCGTTCTACCGCCGATTCTGCGGCGTAGGCTGGACGTAACCACGTGCTCGTGCCCCTCTTCAGGGTGCGGGTCGTGACACGTGTCCAACAAAAGTGTCGAACACCAGGGGACTGCACGGGCATGGTGCTGTGTCTCGTGCACGTGATGCGTGTCCACTTTGGACACGAAAATCCACCAAAATTTGACTTAGTCCTCAAAAAAGTTATTGTACACATATAGATCTATGAATCCATGCAATTAGTTTTACAAAAATCGAAAATAAAATCCTAAGGGGCATTCTATCAAACACATCAAGTATAGCATTGATACGTGTCCGATACGGACACCAAACGGACACGGTTTCCTACCAAACTTGAGGAACAGCTAGGGGACACCTAGATCTAGCCTAATATGCAAGGAAATCAGAACTAAAATGTAATTTGATGGGTTTTACCTATAGGTGCAAATGACCAAGAAAAGCCCCAAATCGGTTGATTCCCGTTGCTAGCCAAATCCTCCAAATTGTACTCAAACTAAAATCACTCTCCATAAATATCAAATGGAGGATGATTAGAATCTATTGCAAAAGATTTAGATGAAAAAGTCATTAAAATGGAATTAATAGGATTTGGGAAGGTAGGAATTTACCTTTCCTTCCTAAAAGTTGGTTGAACACAAAAGAGGCAAGAACAAGTGAATGAGTGTTTAAATAGGGTGGGGACCTCTATATGGCTGGTCACTTATGGCTAAAATTTGGGTTAGGGTTCAAGTCATGGGCCATGGACTAAGTTTCATAAGTCATGGAATTAAATCCTTAAGTCATAAGTCATGAAACTATTCATTAATCCTCCTATTCAAACTAGTTCCTAAATGACTAAAATGAGGTTGACTTAAGCTAGACTAGGGTCTCACCATGCTAACTAAGTCACCATAGCTAGGGTTAGCTTTTAGGTTAGTCTCTTAAGTCACAACTAGTCAAAATAACAATCACCAATCCAATATTTAATCAAATAATTCTAATAAGTCAAAATGACCAAAATACCCTCATGCTCAAAAGTAAAAATAAATTATCCTAATAACATGGTTAGGCTCTAGGTCAGACAATCTCTCGGGTTTCACTAGCAGCACATCAAAATCATAAGTCATGACTTAAAATAATTTTAAATTGATTAAAAATCACCAAAAATCATAATATGATATAAATATCAATAAATAATAATATAATTTCAAAAGTTCAAAATTACCCTCATTTGAAAAACTGGGTGTTACAATCCTACCCCCCTTAGAAAAATTTCGTCCTCGAAATTAAGATAATCGTACCCCTATTAGGTCAAACCCCCAATCAATCAAGGTCGATAGCTAACATGCAACAAAATCCTACTGGTCGTGATTCCACAGTCTCGATCAGGGTAGCTATACTATCTAGCAAAACACAAGTAATATCCTGGCAGGTACTAATGGAAATCACACATGAAGGTGGGAAGGAAGAACGAGAAGGACAAACCTGCTAACCCATCACCTACAGCGTCGGTCTCCTTGACCGCCATCGTAAAAGCTCCACCCCTCTGGTGCTGAGCTACAGGTGGCCTAGCTCCCTCAAAAGGTGGTGCAAAGGGACAATCTATCTTCTGGTGGGCTTCAGACCCACAGGAATAGCAAACCTTTAGCCTCTTCCTACACTGCTCCCTGGTGTGTCCCAACTTCCTGCAGTAGGAACAACTGATCGTCTTCGGGTCCTGGCCCCGATACTGATGTTGCACCTGCTGAACCATCACTGGTGCCTGTGTCTGCTGAATCTGTACGTGAGGCCTCTTGGCCTGGCCTCCGCTACTACTGACTCCCTGAAAGTCTCGACCCCTCTTCAATTTCAGCCCCAGGTCGTCCTCTGCCGCCATAGCTCCTGTCAAGATCTCTGTGAAGGTAGCATTCCGGTCACTCTTAGTCTGTGATCGAACCTCCCTGATCAACCCTCGATGAAACTTCCTACCCTTCGTCTTCTCCGTTAGATCATCTATAAACCTGGCCAACCGGTAGAACTCTCCGGCGTACTATGAAACTGTCTGGTTCCCCTGAACCAGACTCTTGAACTACGCCTCGATGCCTCCAAGTGCCACATCTGGAAAGAACTGTTCCTTGAACAGCTCCTTGAACTGCTCTCATGTCTGACCCTCTGTTCCCACTCGGGGATCTGTCTGGTACCAGGTACGAGCTACGTCCTGCATCTGACTACCCGCTGCCTCAATACGAAGTCTGGCTGGTATCTCCGCCGGCCGAAAAATCTTCTCGATATGCTCAATCCAATCATCCGCATAGTGAATGTCCTCGGTGCCCAGGAAATCTCTAGGGTGCATCTTCTGGAAGTCCTGAATGTCCTTCTCCTTTCGGTAAGGCAGTTGCTGCGGCCCCTAATTAGTCACTATCTCCACAGTCGTACGTACCAGCTGGTGGGCCTCGTCGATCCCTTGACGGAAGTCGGCAGTCTGACGCTACTGCTACTGATGAGACTCCAGAATCCTCTCCACGAAAGAGAACAGATGAGCAGCATCTACCATCCCCGCAGGTGGAGGCTGCTGCGGCAGAAGAATCTCAGGAAGCACCGGGCTCTGCCTCCTAACTGGTTGAAATGCTCCTCCGAAAGCTGTTGAAATACCTACCCCAGCTGGCATGACTGCGGCTGCGGTACCTGGAGCTGGCTGCTGAGGACGAGAGGTAGTAGACCTCTCATCAGCGTCCCCCGGTCCTGGGCGATGTAATCTCGTCTCAACCATCCTTGAGACACAGATCAAATAAGAAATCAATACTGAGATAGAAGCGATAAATCAAGGGAGGACAGTTAATTCCAAGGAAGACAAATCAGCAAGATGTATAGATGGCATGAATTGAAGCAGAATATTTCCTAACTGTGATTGAGTACCTCTCCATTAAAACCTATCTCTCAATCCTATCACAGGCTGAAGTGACACTCTAGTTCGAATACCACTACATAAACTCGACCTCATGGGCCACCACTAAAAATGTGTCATGACCCGCACCCACTGTGAGGGTACGAGTACGTAACAGCGCCCAGCCTACGTCGCAGTATCGGCGGTAGAACGTTGTTCTAGGTCACTATCTAACCAACAACTCACGCAATTATACGATATACTTGTCAAAAATTTCAACTCCGAACGAGGACAAGTATAGATATAATATAATCTCAATCACAGTCTAAGCACGATATGATAACACAGAAGTTTATAACTAAGACTAAATACAACAATAAAACCAACTACTAAAATAATATAATCTCCAACAATCTCAAAACAAACATATCTCAACTTATTTATAATTCAAGTTCTAAAACATGAAAACTAAACCAAGGCAACTGGCTAGTCTCCCGATCACTCCTGAGTGTCGGGGCCAAAGGAAGCTAAGCCATCTCCTGGTCCATAGTAAATAGGGCAAGTGTCCTCGGGGCATGTATCTGTAATAATTTCAACAGGTCTAGTCAGGACAGGAACGAGTACAACTCATCAAGAAACCCAAGTAAATGATAGAGAACTATAAAACAGTTATAGACAGTTTTATTGATGAACATGGTAGTTTATATTTAGGTGATGGAATAGAGAAACTGATAAGATACAAGAAAAGTAAAGTAACTAAAACAAGAGAAGAATCATAGCAAATGAAGACTGTAAAATAAAATTCTAACTGAACTAGAGTAGCATGATAAGTCCAGACAGTAAATGTAAACAAGTATAAATCCTATGTAAATCTAATACGGGACGAATCTAATACAAGATGAATCCAGTACAAGATGATTCTAGTCGGTGATCAAGAATCCAGGTGAGACCAGCTATATTCTAATGGTGTATTTTAAAATACCGAGATCAACATGTAAACGGCTGTAGGTATCAAGCACATCTCTCACTGATCAGACGAGAGATGGCTATGCTTCCAGTAGATTCCAGTTGGGAGATTCCAGATTTGGGGTATGTCTACATGTCTTACTCAATATTTCCCCGCCCCGTAACATAAGTGAATCCAATACAAGACACGAGAATCGAGAAGAGTCCAGCCAAACACGATGATACTAGCAATGATTCCAGAATGATTCCAGTAATAGAAGCCAGATAATATGGTAAGTGTGTCGCATACATGAATCCAGAAATATCCATTCGTGTTGTAATAGAGAATCACATAAAACTAACTAGAACTGAAGTACAGTAATTAACAAATAAATGAGAGAACTATCAGAGAATGTACTCGCCTGATACTTTGAAAAGAGTAGTGTAATATTAGATATCTGCACCGGAGTCACAATGTCCTAAATAGAGCAGTACAGGTTATAATATGTTTAAAATGAGGTAAATGAAGTTTATGATGCAATCTACATAATTTCTAGGTCAATCTGGGTCAAAGTCAACTCTAAGTCAAACCTGGTCAACTGTCTAGGTCAAACTAGGTTTAAGTCAAACTTGGTCAACTCTGGGTCAACCCAAGTCAACATCTAGTCAAACTAGGTCAATTGGTCACATTTAGACTCAATGTTGAATTTTGGTCAACTCTAGTCAATCCTGAACTATTGGATCAAACCTTGGTTAATTCTATGGTTTGGTCAACATTTGGTCAACTATCTAGAATTATGGCCTATGTGGACTATTTTGCTAGACTAATGTGATGCCAAACACACCTTAACCTAAGTTAACTCATCTAGGACTCAACCCCTTCATTAATACCAAGGTCCTAAAATCCTATAATATGAGTATATTCATATAACATATCTCAAGTATCCATATAACTTATATTTGGGTATAAATCAAACTACTACCCTATATATCATATAATTTCATATATGAAACTCAACTAATCTCACACCATATGCTTACATCTCATGTAATATAATATATACATACATACATGCATTTTACATACATACTTGCATTACCTACATGCATTGTACATTACATTATGTATACCTATAATGCATAAACATTACCTACAACATACATATTTACAAATGCATACAATTAGATATCATACCTGTACCTATACATGTATTGCATTTCAAATAGGAGGAAAACAATGGAAAAACTGGAAGGAAAGGGGTGGACTGGAATGTAGATTTTACAATACATGCATATTATTCTCATATAACTTTCAGTTGCATAACATTCAGTTCACTACATACATCTAAATAGGAAGAAGGATGTGAGGGGCTGTGATCTCAGGAAGTAGAGAACCAACCCAAAGTCATTCACTCAAACTCAGGAACAATGTAATCAGTCAACATGTTAAGCAATTTTCAATTTCAAAGTATCAAGCCTATATCCATTCTCAGTTCATGTACTAACCTATTCTCAGTTTTCAGTGCATGCATTATGTATCATAATGTAACCATACATACTTATATATTATTTATGTAATCATAGATACATATTTATACATGTATGAATCCAAGGGAAAACTGTAAATGAAATCAACATCTCAGGAATTCCTACTCTCTATCAAACTCAGGTATTAAATCAATTTAGTTTAACATTTCAAAACCCAAATCAAACTCCAATACATTCACAGTTTTTTTTTTGAATGAAAACCCAAATCAGTACAACATAACCTGGGGATAATACAACATCACATTAACACTTCCAAACGTCAAGAAAAACAGTATGGGAATCAAATCCCATTCTTAACAATCTCAGAAATCTCATTTGAAATCCTAATTTCGAATTCACCCTTTCCAAACTCATTGAAAAATGTTATTTAAAACAGGTATCAGAAAACCCCTTTTTAAACCAAAAACCAAATCGAAAACCCAAATAAACATTCGTGTGTCAGGGGGTACAGATATGGGGACATGTCATGCACATATATGCGTCCCAATGTGTCCAAAAATTGGGACACAAAGTGTCCAAGAATTCTAAAAACTGAATGTCAGTAAACAACATCAGAGCGTCCTCGTACAGCGAGGACACGGCCTCGTGCACTCGACACAGGGCACGACACGACTCATGCTCATCCCCATGTGTTCGCCCTACATAGGACTACACTCGTGTCGCCCTGCACTGCGTACCCGTGTCCCCGTGTCGCGTCAAAACGTGCGTATCAAGCCACGTTTTCATGTGCGCACAACACAGGCAAGGACCAGTGCGATCGAGTTTTCTATCGATCCACTCGATCATTTTGCCTCAAATTTTATGTAGGTGATGGCAGACAGTGCCCCCACATGTCCACCAAAAATTAGCTCATGAGACACCGTGTCGTGTCCTACAGAAGTGTCGAACAACAGGGGACTGCACGGGCATGGTGATGTGTCTCGTGCACGTGATGCGTGTCCACTTTGGACACAAAAATCTACCAAAATTCAACTCAGTCCTCAGAAAAGTTATTGTACACATATAGATCTACGAATTCATGCAATTAGTTTCACAAAAATCGAAAATAAAATCCTAAGGGGCATTCTATCAAAACACATCAAGTATAGCATTGATACGTGTCCGATACGGACACCAAATGGACACGATTCCTACCAAACTTGAGGGACAGCTAGGGGACACCTAGATCTAGCCTAATATGCAAGGAAATCAAAATAAAATGCAATTTGAAGGATTTTACCTATAGGTGCAAATGACCAAGAAAAGCCCCAAATCGGTTGATTCCCGTTGCTAGCCAAATCCTCCAAATTGTACTCAAACTGAAATTACTCTCTATGAATATCAAATAGAGGATGATTAGAATCTATTAGAAAAGATTAGGATGAAAAAGAAATTAAAATGGAATTAATAGGAATTTGGGAAGATGGGGATTTATCTTTCCTTCCTAAAAGTTGGTTGAGCACAAAAGAGGCAAGAACAAGTGAATGAGTATTTAAATAGGGTGGGGATCTCTATATAGCTGGTCACTTATGGATAAAATTAGGGTTAGGGTTTAAGTTATGGGCCATGGGCCAAGTTTCATAAGTCATGGAATTAAATCCTTAAGTCATAGGTCATAAACCTATTCATTAATCCTCCTATTCAAACTAGTTCCTAAATGACTAAAATGAGGTTGACTTATGCTAGACTAGGGTCTCACCATGCTAACTAAGTCACCATAGCTAGGATTAGCTTCTAGGTTAGTCTCTTAAGTCACAACTAGTCATAGTCAAAATAACAATCACCAATCCAATATTTAATCAAATAATTCTAATAAGTCAAAATGACCAAAATACCCTCATGCTCAAAAGTAAAATAAATCATCCTAATGACATGGTTAGGCTCTAGGTCAGACAGTCTCTCGAATTTCACTAGCAGCACATCAAAATCACAAGTCATGACTTAAAACAATTTTAAATTGATTAAAAATCACCAAAAATCATAATATGATATAAATATTAATAAATAATAATATAATTTCAAAAGTTCAAAATTACCCTCATTTGGAAAACTGGGTGTTACACTCCGGCCTCTAGAGCAGCCAGAGCTTCAGAGAATTCAATGTCGTCGTCAGATCGTCAACGGAGTCAACGTATTACCACTCACTCCACCGATACAGTTCCCAGATAAAAATAAAGTGTACTCCTAGGACTACGTCTAGTCCTACATTGTATGTTGTTCTATTTGTAATTGAAATACCAAAGTTTTACCAATCAATAAAACCTTGTCGCATTTTCGATGGCAAACAACAACGATAATTAAATTCATGAATATATAGATATAAGTATAAATAAATGTTAACTAATTAACTTACTTTATAGGCTCGTCGGACCAAATCTCCATCCTCATTTCGTCCGGAGGGGCGCATGGAGGATCGCTCAGTTCATATAGAGACGGCGTAGGTGCGACCTCCTCCACCCGCTCCTCCGTCTCTATAGTGCCGTCCGCAGTAGAATTCTGGACGGACTAGGATCAGGCCTGGAACTGTCAGTCCCAAGAGTACTGCCATGTACCGCCGATCTACTCGAAGATCTGAGTAGTTGGTACACTGGAGTACTAGGAGACGAGGGTCCGGAAGCATCATCCAAAGTACCACTCAGTCCACCGGTGGAACCTCTACGGCCACGGGATGCTCCTCTACTGGTAGAACCTCTACCGGTACGGGATCCACCGAGGTACGATCTTCTTCGTCCTGCCATACCTGATAAAAATATATCTATAGGAAATGTAATACATATTCTAAATCAAATATGCATGCATTAAGTATATCATAGTTTATAAAAAAAATAGACCCGTAGCAACCCTCCCTTGAATTTGTAAATAATAACCATGTATTTAAAATATCACAAAACATCCATGTCTAGATAATAGCATCCAAAAACATCCATATCTAGAAAACATCCAGAAACATCCAAAATCATCCAGAAATATCCAAGTCTATATAAGTCATATCATATAAGTCTACTAGAAAGATCTCGAAACATCCAAGTCTAAATAAGTCTATCGAAAATAAATTCGATCAAAAGTCTATCATATATATCTACCCTCTACGCTGGGGCAGATAGAACTCCCTCAGCCGGCGTATAAGACTCCTCCATGCCAGCAAGTTCAATATCTATAGGAGCTGGATGACTGAAACTCCCTGCAACTGTCTTCTGGTACCACCTCCTCCTTTACAGCGATCTCGGCTTTAGGAATCACTTCCTCCTTAATAGTAGGAGGAAGCACTTCTTCCTTAACCTTGATCTCTGCTTTAGGTATCACCTTCTCAGCAGCAGGAGGAAGCACTTCCTCTTTAGCAGCAGGAGGTACCACTACCTCCTTAGCAGCCATCTGTGCCTCTTTCAATCGACATGCTCAGGTCATGGGTGCCATCTGGTAAGATTGATGGAAGCATAGAGATTAATTAGGGATTAAACAAAATGACAGTACATTTCACAAGTCTAAATAAATGTTGCATGGAGATTAGTTAGTGGTTAAACATATTTTATATTTTATTTTATTTTCAATTATCTTCTGAAAATTCATCTTCTTCGTTCTCCGTATCCTCATCTTCCTCTTCCTCCCTCATCTTCGCTTTAATCTACTTCGTTTCTCTCTTCGGATACTTCTACCTTTACACGATTAGACGGGTAATATGAAACTTTTATTGTGTCCACGTCAACTGTATTTGTTACGATGGGTAGCTCTGCCTCCTAATAAGCTATTTTGTCAATATCGTAGGTATTTTTTGGCTTTAGTCTTGCATATTGCCTACCAGTCCAACCTAGATGTTCTCCGTCTAGGATAAGTAGTGAAGTAAACGAGTTGAGCCTGATTTGCTAGGACAAATGGTTCGTATCGTTGATAACGACGCCGGTAGTTAATATCCACAAGACCATGCTTGTCAATTTTCCAACCTTGATCTTGGATAGAATCAAACCAATCACACTTGGAGAACACGATCTTGGTTAGCTCTATGCCGTAGTTATATGTCAACTCCACAATCTCCCGTAAGACACGATAGAAATCATTGCCCGAATCGACATCTTTGTAGTTTGTAGATCTGATACACAAACAACTATTTTTTGTCGAATCAAGATCTGAAAAGTTCTCTCTAATTGGAGCATTTGTTGACTTGAACCTAAACTCATTCACACAATAGCTTGGCCAGATTTTAACACAATAAATTGGCCTCTTGGCTAGAGTTCTAATAGACTCATTCTCTAGTGTTGCGTCCGGACAATCGACCTAAATACCACAAGATAAGAAATTAAATTCAGCGTTCTGTTAACTATTGTGTAAAGTGCATATACAAAAACTAATTACTGAGCATCTTACATATGCACTCAACTATGAAGGAAAATGACATCTCATTTCCTGTTTTAGTTCTTCATATGTTATGTACTGTCTACTCGACCTCACCTCATCATTAAATATGGTAAAATAACAACACATTGGCCAATTAGTGTAATAGTAAAATTGGATACTATTACATGCATAGATGACGTAAATATGGACGTATTAGTTACTTACCCCTCAAGCTTCTCCTTCACCTTGTCGCAGTTGAGTAATATATTAACTGAGTAGCCCTTGGTTTCTCGTCATTCAGATATCTTTTCTTCATTTTCCCTGAAGGCTTTCCGAAAGCATTAAAGACTTTGAGTATTGTATTATAGATTCAAGATATCCATCGTCATTTCTCAGAGCTCTTATTCTATTAGTAGCAACATGTGGCTTGAAATACATTGAGAAGAAGTTTGTAATCTCCTCGAGAACATAGGCTTCACAAATAGAACCCTCGACCCGAGCCTTGTTTTTTACCTTTCACTTTAGGTGGTTCAAATGCCGCTCAAACTGGTACATCCACCGATAACCAACGGGCCCACCAACACGTGCCTTGTAGGAAAGATAAATTAGCAAATGCTCCATGGAGTTGAAGAACCCAGGAGGGAACACGCTCTAAAGGTTGCACAGTGTTACCGCAATGTCCTTATCTTGCTTTTCTAGACGATCGACAAGCAACTTAGTAGTATAAAGATCTCTGAAGAATATGCTCATCTCTGTCAACGGATCCCAAATGACCGACGGTAATAATTCCCAAAATGCGATCGGAATTAACCTCTCCATAATACGTGACAGTAGTGGCTCTTCATACCCATCAGTTTGTTCTCCTTCGGGTCGACGCATCTTCTTAATTCGACATGTACCGGTCAAAAAATTTTAGGCCCTGAATCTACCTACAAAGTCTCCCTTTATCCTCCCTGTCTAGAGAGAAAATTGCTTTAGGCTGCTTATACTTCCCATTGCCTTCCTTTTATCAAATGCAAAGTAGGACGTCTGCATATACCTTCCAAGTCCAACCTGGCCTTGCGATTATTTTTCGTCTTTTCCTTTACGTCCATCACAGTATTAATTATGTTGTCAAATACTTCTTCTTGATATGCACGACATCAAGGTTATGTCTGATCAGATTGGTGCTCCAATATGGCAGGTCCCAGAATATACTTCTTTTCGTCCGATTATGAGTGCGGCCAAATTCATTACACTTGTATCCCTTTGTAGACACTTTGATAGTACTTGGAAAATCCTTGACCTCCTTCAATATCGTGTCTTCGGTCAACCTTGGCTGTGGATTGGCCTTATGCACAATGTTGACACAAAAATTATTCATGTTCCTCCGGAATGGATGGTCCTTCGGCAGGAACTGTCGATGACAATCGAAGAAGCACGATTTTCCTCGTGTTTCAAACGGAAAGCCTTTGTACAGTCCATACAATACGGACATGAGAGATGGCCTTGAGTGCTCCATCCAGATAACTTTCTATAGGCCGAAAAGTCGTTGATGGTCCACATTAGTGCGGCCCTCATCTGAAAGTTCTGCTTTTTGGAAACATCATACGTGTTGGCGCCTACTTCCCATAGCTGATTCAATTCATCTATCAATGGCTGTAAGTACCTATTGATATTCCTCTTCAGATTGTTCGAACCCGAAATTATAACGGTTAGGAATATGTAAGGAGTCTTCATAGACATCCACGGCGGTAGGTTGTACATAGTGACAATCACTAGCCAACATGGATATTGGGAACCAAAAAGTCCAAACGGGGTAAAACCGTCAGAGGATATTCCCAATCTTACATTACGCGAATCAGAAGCAAAATCTAGATACTCTCGATCAAAGTGCTTACATGCTTCTCTATCGGATGGATGATCCAAAACTCCATCGATCAGTTCCTGCCTGTGCCAACTCATGTTTTCGGCAGTCTTCTTCACCATAAACAACCTCTGCAATTGCGATGTCAAAGGCAAGTAGTGCATCGAATCGGTCGACTTCCTTGCATCGGGGTCCTACTTGAATTTGTTGCCTTGTAGCGATCAGCACCACAAAATCTGCACGCGTATTCATCCTTGTCATTTTTGTAGTACAACATGCACCCGTTGCGACATGCATCAATTTTCTCGTATACCATCCAGAGAGATCTCACCATCCTCTTAGACTGGTAGAAGTCTGTAGGTAACTTTGCACCCTCCGGCAAGATCTCTATAATCAACTCGATGATTTGGTTGTAGCATTCTTGAGACATATTGAAATCAGACTTGATGCTCCAGTCTTGTAACCACCTCCAACGGTAAATGATCCTAACAATCAGGATACAAAGGAGTCCTTGCATTCTCCAGCAACTCCATGAACTTTGCAGCATCGGCATTTGGTGCCTCCTTAGCCGCATTATGATTGTCCAGATAGAAACTAGGCCCCGTAGCGTCAAAAATCATGTTCACACCCATCCTTCGCCGTAACCAGCGTGGTTATGGACATCCATATACAACAAATTAGGCTCCAGTTCTGATGATAAAGGCACAAGTTTTTCGTGTGAGGTCCACTGATAGTAATTCGGCATAAAACCTCTCGAGTACAAATGATATGTCACGTCCACTTCTGGATGATATTTTATATTACGATATCTCATACATGGACACTTAATTTTGGTACGATCCATGTACTGAGGGAACGCCTTGGAGAACTATAGGAACTGCTCTATCTCTTGTATAAATTCATCCCGTACACCGCACATGTCATCAGGATGACGATTGTACATCCACGAACGATGCCGCAATTAGTAATTCATATCCATTTGATAATAATTTTGTAAAGGTGGATACATATTATTCGAGTATATTTCAAATATGCATAGGCACGTGAATATTAAATGAGTGTCGCCACGTGTTCAACAAGAAGCCCCCTCTCTGGCCTCCCTCTACTTTTCTGCTTCTTATTCGACTCTCTCAGCCTCTTATTCCTTATCATATGATATCCACCTCAACCAAAGCCTAGAGAAGTTTGAAAATATTAATATTAACCAATGCTCACAGTATCGGTATCGGTATCAGAAGTAAAAAAATTTTGATTGGTGGTAGGGCAAGCCAGAATCCTTTGACAGAGGATTCTCCGTCAAAGGAATGGTGGGGGAGCGAGCTAGGATTCTCAGTTAAAGGATTCTGGCTTGTCCTACCACCAATCGAAATCTTTTTACTCCGTCAAAGGCCTGCACTTACCCCTAAGTCCCTGATACACAACTCCTTCTCAATAGCCTACAAGCTTACCCACACAAATAATACCTACATATCCTAGTATAGAAATATATATACTTATCTATCATCCTTGAGATAATCTAATTGCATATATATGTGACCATGATAGTATTCCAAACCCACATCCACACATACTAATTTGGTACCCATATGTATCAAACACCTGAACTTTACCTGCAACTTTTCCTCCATTGTTGCCCTGTTAATGCTTTTATGTCTTCTGTTAATACTACTTCCTGTTCTTCAAGGCTTCCTGTCCAGACCCTCATAGGAACCCCCTATCTCCCTACCTTATGTTGCTCTTTCTTTCCTATAAACAAAGCAGTCCAAGACTGCTACTAACCTGCCATGAAGCTACTACTTCTCCTCTTTTAATACTGCATAGCCCCGTTCACTCTACATGTTGCTGTTGTACCTAATCTCTGATGAAGGGCTCAAAGCGTACTACTTCTTTCTCTACCACTTACTCTCCAATCTATCAAACCAATCTACCTATCTATTTATCTAATGATTAGCTACACGCTCACACTCATCTATATATTCCTATATTCACTCACAACATCCTCCCTATATCTATGGACACACACATAACACACCCTATTGCTGCCTAGTGTACTGTTCATCAGTGCACTCCCCTCTGACTGTACAGCAGTGGCTAATGCCACTCTTGTACAGGGCTAATGGTCGAGCTCTTCTTCTCATTCCTATCCTCTATTAGCACAAACACACACATACGCACACACACACACACACGCACACACATACACACACACACCACATACACATACACATACACACATATATATAGGGAGATAGGGTTAGGGTTAGCATGTGTGTCCATGTGTCAAAGTGTCAAAGTGTGTATGTATCAGTTGTGTGTGTGTGGTGTTCGTGTTAGCGTGTGTGTGTCCGTGTGTCTGTGTCATATCAAGAAAAGGGAGATAGGGTTAGGGTTATACCTTCCTTGGTCGGGTCAGGGTTGCTGGGGCAGTAGGGGACTGGAGCGGCGACGGAAAGGATGTCGACGGCGTACGGAGGACTGTAGCAGCATCGGTAAGAGGGGGCCGTCGGGAAGAGGGGGTCACCGAAGGGAGGGGATCGCCGGGGAGGGGGTCGCCGGAGCAAGGGGGTCGCTGGGGGACGCGGTCGTCGGAGACGAGAGAGGGAAGGAAGAGAAATTTAGGGAGAGCGGGAGACGAAAATTTTGGGTAAAAAAAAAATAATTCGATTGGCCAGAACCCTATATGAAATATTTTAGCAACGTCTACAAATGACGTTGCTAAACGTCGATGTCGACTTAAACACTGCCGACATTCAACTGGCAAAGTCGCTAAACGTCGTTGACTAAAAAATAGCGACATTCTCCAATGATCACGCGATGTTTGCTTTCCAAATAACAATGCATGTCGCAAACTGTCACTGAAAGTCGCTGATAGTGACGTTCAACGACGTTTTTATTTGATGTTGCTAAATACAACAAAATTAGCAACATTTTTAGTTTGTGTCGCTAATCTCGTCGCTAATATGACTTATTTTGGTAGTAGTCATGGATAAGTTTTGATACGCATGTTGACTAGAAAGCATGACATGGATAGTGCAGTTATGTTTTATGACCAGTATATTAGTTATGGGATGGGTGACGTAGCCATATCTACGTCGCATATATGGAAACAAGAAAGTTGCAGCATATCTTGTAATATGGTTAAAAAATTTATAATTCCTATTGGATGATTTATCATAATTATTTCTTTATGAAAATTCATCCTTATTACTATCAGTTAATAATTTTCACACAAATAAATATACGTATATAGGATGCTGGAATAGGCCTTCAACCATATGTGCATTTTGGACCCAGCCAATGTGTGTATATATATGTATTTGTATAAGCCTATGTACATGTATGCAAATAGTATATGACTATTTAGGCTAGTTCCATGAACTCACATCAAAGGCTAAGCCAAGCTATCCCCATGTTTTTCCTTCTTTTATAAAATATTTGGTTGTATTATCACCACCCTAAACTAGCCGCCAACCCGTAGGTCCCAAGCACACACCCCTCCTCCTTCCATCATTTTCATTTCTTTTTTCTTCTCCTTACCCTTTCATCTTCTCACACTTCTTGTATGGCAGCAGTAGCCATTCCCTACTCCTACGTCTGCTACTACCAGCTTCCTAAACACTCTAGCTGCACGGCCCACCACCGTGCCACCATTCTCTACCGTCGTGCGAGCCGTATGCAACCCCGCACGCCTATCGTGTGGTAGTATCGCGACCCTTCTTCCCCTATGGCTAGGCTGCCACCATGGTTGTCAGCTCCATGAGCAGCAGCACCGCCGCTGCCATGGCCACACGACCCACCACGCAGCCTCTAGCGCCGCCAGGTCTCTACTGTCGCATGCAACTAGGATGTTCAGCGATGTTCGCAGCAGTATGCACGCACAACCATACTAGTGACGTTGGCAGCAGTTGCCATGCCATCGCCAACCGTCGATGGCGACCCCCACAACCACGGTCGAGCCTCCGACGAACCACCCCCCATCAGTCTTCGTCCATCCTGATGTACGGCAGGAGTTATTCGTGTGTTTCACTCGAAATTCGGTCGTGACGCACGTTTTAAAAAGTCATAATTTGTGCTTGGGACAGGAAATTTGTACACATTTTTAAGAAATTGGACTGTTGGATTATCGAATTCTTTTTTCGTTGTAATCTCGATATATTGCACTACCTCCACCTAAATTTTTAGCCGTTAATTCGATCGTTTCCTATGTCAAAATTGGCCGCAAATTTGGGTGAATAATTGCGTTTATTTTTAATAGTTTTATGGAGCCAACTTCGTAGGTTTGTTTCTCTGTCGTCGTAGCTCTATTTGATGCACCACCTGTTTATGTGCACAGAATCTGTAACTACCTTCATGTCATAAAAATTTTTGCTTCATAGGATGTCGTTTGGTTGGTTGAAATCGACGCCAAAGTTGGCCTCTCAAAATCATAATTTATTACTTGTAAAATTTTAATTTTGAAGCCAGGACTCTGGATTCCAGTCCTGACGCCACTAGTGGACTCATGGCATCGTTCTGGCTTAAATTCATATATAATTTGCTAAGTTTGGAGCAACGTGGTCCCGACATGCGTTTTCGTACAAATCGGATCCCAAAGTCCGGATCAACTGGTCATTTTGAGATCGACTCATCGAAATCTAATTCAGGATATACCATTGGATTTGTATCGTAATTCTGGACTCATAAATATAATTTCTAGGTTTAGAGGTCTTTTATTCTGGTATGTTTTTCGGTGCAAAGCGGGTCCAACGGCGGACATTATTTTGATCCGAAACTACTGTTTTGTCCATGTGTCCAAATTGGACTTATGGATAGGCTATCCTAGCTAATTTGTCTATTTTGGACATAGTGGTGATGTTTGTTTCATGACGACATTTGTAGATTTTCTTTATATCACCGTTAATTATAATTAATTCTTATTTATGTTCGTATTTCAAAATCCGTACGTCAAAATTGAGATCAGCCGATTGTAGTGATCTCACATCGCTAAAATTGACAAAATGACCATGTGGATCACCAGGATAAGATTATTAATCTTACGGTTGATCATCTTGTCTCGATTTGTATATCGTAGATTTTGCTATACGAATAACGAGGTACAAACTTGATATTTCAATAATCTACAATTTGTAATTCATATTATTAGCTATAATAATTATAGAGACTAGTATGACCTAGTTCTAGGTGATATAATTACAAGTGACTTAGATAACATGAGATAATATGCGACTAAAATGACCCAAGCTCTCTTGGTGGGAGTTAAAGTCATATGTGTATCTTAGAGTGTGATATATATTTGTTTGTGATTTGGGTTGATAGATTTTACATGGAGTATGGTTCGTTGGCTCATGGATAGTGGGTTAGACCTTGGTACTATAGTCTCAGCAGAGATTGGATAACAGCAGGCAAGTATACCATGCCAACTTGATTTATGTATCTACATACTTATATTCCTTATTAGTCGTTTACACTGGATATATTGTACACGCTTTACATGTTCATCATCAGTAAACTGTCATGATTACACCTGCTGACAATAGACATGATTAATGGATTCATATTACATGGTATATATGTGACTCAATTATGACCTCTGGACATTTACTTGATGACTACGTCCTATGTACATGATCGACCAAATTTTGGACTTATTATTTATTAGAGTCGGGCTAGACGTGTCGTAGATGCGGTACGAATAGTATCACTGGACGAAGAGGGCAGTAACTAGACGTATAAGCTTCTTTCCCATATTGTTACCGTTGCCTCTTATCCAGAGCTTCGGATAATCATAGTTACCACAGTTTCCTTATCGGAACTACGGATTCATCATAGTTACCAGTGTTTTCTTATGAGAGTTCCGGATTACACCACGACAGCTCATGCGTATGAATGGCATCCTCAAGTGCATTCCACACAGACTAGATAGTCTGCTTAGTAGTAGAGTTACTAGATCACATGTGTATTACCCTAATCACTTGTATGTCCCCTTGATCACATGCCTATTTCCTCGATCACATGTTACTACCTATACATGATATTTACTTTACTTCATAGCGGCATGTATATTATGTACTTACTACATCCCGCTGAGGACCTGGTTTCCTTCCAGGTTGGCTGATTAGGTTTTTGTAGAGCTCCTTACTCTAGAGCTCCTTGTTGGATTGTTGATGGTATTCATTTCATTAGAGGTATTCAATCTTTTAGAGTTATATGTTATTTACTGTTATTTGTATCTGCTTAGTAGCCTAGTATTTATACTTATATTATTCTTTTGAGTCTATTTGGGCAAGTATGATTATTGGGCTACAGATTAGTATTCATATTTTCCTTTTTTATGTTTTGGTTATATGGATTGAGATATAGAGTTGACGTAGTATTAGTTACACTATTTGGAACAGCTAATATGTATTCTAGTCGGACTATAGTCTAGTTGAATACATAGCTGGCTGACGCCATATGGCTCAGTCCCGTGTATTTTGGAACTGGAATGTGAGATAATTTTTTGTGGTGGCCTATGCAGGTCGAGAATAAATCATTTCGATTACGTCACTATACTGGACGAGCCAGTACTAGGATATTATTAGGATCTCAATCCACTACTACTATTGGCAATTCTCTTGACTTTTACTATCGCCTTTGAATTGTGCTAAGTCATACCTTCCTTGAATTCCCATTTATGAACTCTCGTCCCTCCCTATCTCGGAAGGGCAAACTTTGGTGATTGATTACCATTTTGATTATATCTTATTATAGATTGTGACTAAGACTAATATATTTCATATGTGATTATCTAGGGTATATAGGGGTTTGGAAGGACGTAACTACTAGATGGACCAATAGGAAATGTATGGTGTTGCTATAAAGATTTAGCTTCTATAGAAAAATTCCTTGATTGAAGGAGAGACCCTTTGACTAGAACATATAGAATTGAATTAGAGGTTTACATATTTATAGATATGTTGGAAAAATTCTAGTAATTATTGTGATAACTACATATACGATTAAAAAATTGCATAGATTGACTTGGTATTGGATAAAGTTCAGAATATTGTTCTCTCTACAATAGAATTACCAATGATATGACTTGAGGAAAGGATAATTTCACGAGCCATTAATTAGTGATTTGACTTCAGCGTATAGATTATCTAGAAGGTTTTACTTGGGGCTATAGGAACATATGCTTGGCAGGACTAGGTGATTAGCTAAGGTGGATATACTTTTATAGACACACCACAAGATAGAATAGAAAAACATAATACGATACCAGGCTTAACCCTAGAGAGAAGACTCTAGAACCATGCCACCCTCTACTTGAGCTGAATAGAGTATTGGAGAAAGTTATTATAAACCGTGCAGATTGATTAAGAAAAATATCGAAGTTCCCTGATCATAAAGGATAAGATGAGTGAAAGTTTAACCTGAAGGAAAATGCAGTTGGTTTCTAGATTAAAGCGTGGTAACCTGGTAGACGATAGCAAATGGAGCTCAAGGACTCTGTCACGACCTGCTCCTGAATAATCGAATACGAGTCGAAAGTGCCCAGCCTACGCTGTAGACACACCATAGTAAGCTGTGTGTAAACCTCATAAATCTCCAAGTGATATCAGATTAATCACACTCATCATAGCTTATAGAACGTGCCCAGAACACAAATCACCACGACCATCACAGATATCACTACACTTTTGGTGTATATCTTCACAATAGATGTTCGAAGACAAATCTGGTAAAAGTAAGCAATTATTAATACAATTATCCAGATACATCAATCACGACAGAAATGTAAATCTATACGAAAGACCCCTATGTCCAAATTTCTCCTGAATAACATCTACTCCAATATCTGTCATTCCTCTATAGTGGTCCATAGCTAGGATAGAAGTCCTCATCAATCTCAGCTACAATATATCCAGTCAGGAAAGGAACAAAGTACAACCGCGACAAGAAAATATTATATAATCTGAAATGCACAAGTAATGATACGGACTAACCTATAATATGAACAGTAGTTCAGGAACTGAAACAATGAATAAGACAATCAATGCAAAAAGTGAATTTCAAATATTAATCTAATATATGAACGGCTGGAATTCACAATATCACAATAAGCTACGGCTTAATTGTACGTGAGGTATATGATTAGGCTATTCATAATAACCTAGCTAAGAGGGTGTGGTCATACGCTAGACAATATTTCCCCGATCCCCGCAAGAAAATCAATGAAACACAATACGATCAATGAGCACAATACAATCGTGTCAATCTCATGTCCAACATGAGAACAGGAAACAAGAAAGAAGTACAAAGTTAAGAGTTCAATTCGGTGTACTTTCCTGGGTTGTTGTTTTAGGGTCAAGTCCACTGTCCAGAAACATATGTCAAATAAGACACAATATTTCTTAGGAGTATTTCCAAAATCCAATTATTATAATCCTTAGTTTAGACATTTATAATAACCTCTTTATTACTAAGTCCATAAATCCAAATCTTTTGCATAACTTATCTTGGACTAAGCTCATGTGCTCTAGATCAATATATACAACTATTAAAGAAATGAAGGCAACAAACCCCCTATCAAGTTCTAACAATTCTCACATAGTCATCAATCGCATTAATAGGCTGGCCCAACTATTACCCTATCGGTTGGCTCAACCAAAATTTAGCCTCCATAAATACTGGAATTTAATCAAAGACCGGTAATCTTAATGTATATCAACTAGAATGGATTCGACTTATAAAACATTACAACCTTGGCCTTTAATCAACTTATTCTGGGGTTTGGGCCAAAGCCCAATCTGACATAGTAGGCCTTACTATTCGCTTAAAAGGAAAATTTACAGTCACTTATCTTATATTCATAGATTATGCTCCAGCCCATTGGTTATTGATTGCTCGGCCCACCGAATTTAGTTACTCCAACTGATTAGAAAACCTATTCAAAACTTAACCAACTATTGGTCTCTGGTCCATTGGTCCAGTTCTTGGGCCACACAGTTGAACTCTACTAACCCAAAGTCCCATTAAACCAGTAGAGAACATTGTAAGGTTCTTCAATCCGATTTTTAAATCCGAGATTTCGTGCCTCCTTTATTCAAATCACTCAGACATTACGTAGCAACTGATAGCCCAACGTCAGTCTGGAGACACGAACATTGATGGACACTGATCTCTGATACATGTTGAACTATGTCAAGGTACAGTGTCGAACAATTTTTTTCATATAATACTATGTCTGCCAAAGTGCGAGTCGCTTGGACACATAAGTGTCAATGACATCTGTAGAACCCTAGAGGGGTGAATAGGGAAATAAAAAATAACTAGTGCAACAGAAGCAATATATGACAAATAAAAGTAAAGAGTGAGAAGATCAAACACAAGATGTATCCTGGTATCCTCGCTTGAGGCAATCCAGTCCCGGAACTCTCTCCGGCTTAAATCTACTATTTAGTCAAATAGTACACACGAGTTTGGATCCGAAGAACTCGTCAACTTCAACACGAGTTTGGATCCGAAGACTCGCCAACTTCAACACACGAGTTTTCTTACGAAGGCTCGCCAACTTCAAACAAATGAGAAGAGAAACTTGTTGATCTTCTAACACAAGATCAAAATTTACAACTCTTAAATACTCTATCACTTTGGAAAGATGACAATTAAAAGCTTGGAAGAGTATTAATGGTGGAGCTCTTGTTGTAGGAAAATTTATGGCAAGAGTTGGTGAAAGCCTCAAGAGCGAGAGAGCTTTCTTTTATAGAGAAACCAAGAGTTGGTGGCATTTAATGCTCTGAATACAGGCAGACCGGCATGCCGTCGGTATGCAGCGGCATACCGTCGGTATACCGGCCAAATAGTAACGGTCATATTAATGGTCGTTTGAGAGCATTAAATGCGGCCATTAATGCTAGTCAGAGCAAATCAAAAACCAAATATTTGAAACTCGGTATACCGTCGGTATGCAGCGGCATACCGTCGGTATACCGACGTTTTGTCACAGCAAGTTTTGGGTTGCTAAAAATGGTATACCGCCGGTATGCCGGAGCATACCGTCGGTATGCCGACAATTTGTCACAGCAACTTTTGGGTCGCTAAAAACGGTATACCGTCTGTATGCCGGAGCATGCCGTCGGTATGCCGACAATTTGTCACAGCAACTTTCTGGACACTAAAAACGGTATACCGTCGGTATGCCGAAGCATGCCGCCGGTATGCCGACAATTTGTCACAGCAACTTTCTGGACTCTAAAAACGGTATACCGTCGGTATGCCGAAGCATGCCGCCGGTATGCCGTTCTGTAGGTAATTGAATTTTGACTTGATCTTTACATGTCATCCGTCCTTAGGTGTTTACAGATATACCTAGACTTTGTACAGACACGAAGACTCTAAGCAGGAGGACGCCGTCTTATGCAAGGAGCGCCGGTAACTGCTTCAATCTTCGATGCGAAGGATGGATGCACTTGAACGGAAAGACTTTATGTAGTTGAGCTTCTGAGAGGATATGTATCTGAAGACACAGAAAAAAACTACGAAGATGCTGTTAATATATCAAAATAAAATGTGCCAACAACATCAACCTGTATAACTCACGAATTCTACTCCTCGTGTTGATCAGAACGCAGCGAAACCACGATTTACTGGAATTCAACCAAGAAGGGAAAGGCAGGGAAAACAAACCTATGCAAAGTTAGATTTGAACTTGTCGACAAGATTATTGAGGCAAACTATGTCTGATATGTTTACCTTGTATCCTGATTCGAATCGATCCTCCTCAGAGGCAATCCATCAAACACCTAGCGGTCAATTTTGAAATAGAGTATGAACAAATGAATTTGAATTTCTATGATAGAAATTGGAAAAGAAGGATCAAAACTAAAAAAAGAGAAAGACTTACCACTCGACACTCGGTGATAAAGTAAAACGTCACTGAAGCTCGTCACCGCTGGGTTCCACATGGAGCAGTCACTTCGTTTGGAGGCGCTCGATCCACCGCGCACGGTCGTATTATCGTTGTTAGGGTTATATACTAAAGGCATCACTTTGTAGTAACCTTATTTCCTTAAATTTTGAATGAGAATCATATGGGAAAATGTTTGTATATTGTATTTATTGCAAGTGTTAAGGCAAATGTCTGATATTCTATATTATAGATAATATGGTGTGTGGTGTCACACAGAAGATCATATTATCAGTTCCCTATGGAGTATATAAATAGTTCACAACCTAGATGGACTTGGACAATCTATTGGAAATATTGTAGTGTAATCTTGTATTAGTCTATCTTGACTATAGGTTTATACTAGTATAGTTTGTGTGTATTGAACAGGACCACTTGAGGTTGTTCTCTTTGTACTGACTATATAAGAGAACAAACACCTCAGTTATTATGGATGCTTGTGCTCTTAATCCAGATATAATAACAGACATGTATATGCAGTGTGCATTACTTTGAATCATGAAAGAGTGAGATTCATTATGGATCAACAACATCTATGAATTGGGTAATAACATTGTATGTATGATGGGCTGTTGATTATAAATGGAATCTATATCCGATACATCAGGTTGATGATGTCCCCTTAAGGAGCTCATAAGGATTGTCATGTAAACCCTACAGGTGGATTATATCCGACATGACAAATAAAGTTGAGCGGTACTACTTAAGGATAAAGATGTCGAATCAATATAGTTGTCAGTAACTGAATTTGATCGACGGACATACGATATCTTAACATGGGAAGCCAAACGAGCATATAACAAAAGGAGCCCACAAACATAATTTGGGATTAGGGAGGTAGTGCAACAATAGCTCATTAGTGGACCGAGCTATTGTTAATGGACCTGGATTATGTGTTCGGGCTGAACACGGGATATCTATATTCGTTAAGAGGCCTAACCATAATTTCTCCTCCTGGTCCCTGCCGTAGCCTATATATATCCTCTATTCTCTGGCCGCCAAATTATTGATCAGAAATATGAAGCTTTCTCTAAATTCGTGATTCACGTAAGGAGAGAAAGAGAGCATTGCCAAGGAGAAGAAAAGGTTGGGAGATCGTCACCCATACGACGTCCAACTCGAAGAAGAAATACGTGCAGAAGATCTTGGGGTCGTCCGCTCGAGATTGCCAGGAATTACTTGTCTTCTTTCCGCCGCAGGTATAATTCGTGAACCCTAGTTTCCGTCTATGAAGGGTTAGAACACGTATTAAATCTGTTTAAATTTATATCGATCAATACGCACACCAAAGTAAGGGTCCGGGGAATCCCCAGTTCCATTAGTCGTCACCGTCAGTGGAGAGCCACCATGGCCGTTTCTACTCTGTCGACAAGAATTAGCTACCGAAGAGATTACTGCTGATTCAATCTTCACTGGAGATCACCATGGCCAAGAGTCGAACTAGGTTTACATTTTGAGAATGTCGGTGGAAGGAAGAAGAAGAGGGTTTAGTACAAGGAGGGGCAGGGCTTCGCCAAGGTTGGAGATAAGTGAAAAGTATAGGGCTAGGTCCTATTTATAAGCCGACGGAGGTCGGTTGGCCGTTGGCGGAGATCCACCGGGTATATCGGTGAAGATTTGGACGGTTGAGATGGAGGGATCTAGGTATGTGGAGGAAGTCTCGTGCGCCTTCCAGAAGGATCGAAGAGACGCGCCTTCTTTTCTGTTGGAGATGATTGAGCTTCGGCAACCTGTGCTCTATAGATTTTCGTTGGAGAAAAAGGAGGAATGAAAAGGATCGGGTCGGTGGACTAGTCATGGCTTAACTAAAAGATGGTTGTTGTGTGGCCCATTTCATGGGCCTCTCGTGGGTAGGAAGAGGCATGTTTAATCATGCAGCTCTTAGGTCTGGGCCAATTCATGGACTTCATAATTTTGAAATAAATAGGGCTTAAGCAATGACCATGGGTTAAATAGTTAGAAAGCTATCTAATTAAATAATAAATATTGATTAGTAAAAACGTTATTTAATCAGATAATCACAAGAATATAGAAATAATTATTAGAAAAAATGTCAAAAGGAAACTTTTATTGGAATTATGAAAAAGGGAAGTTACAGACCCCGTCATGATAGAAAATTATGAAGCATGATGATCATGACTAGATATAATCACTTTGAGTTATATTGAACTAAAATTTGAGGAATTTCATGTAGAGGATAAAGAAATCAGGACTACGATAGAATAAAAAAAATCTTGGGTAATGAGGAACTGTACTAGAAAGATTAGGTATCAGAGAGAATGTAAACTAAGGATAGGTAAGTCTAAGTTGGACTAGTCGACCATCGCCATATTGATTGAGTCAACCTTGAAGCAATCGATTAAAAATGAGATTATAAGAATGATCGATAGAGTTAGATAGCGGTATTAGATATAAGTATTTTTCGACCCTGCCTAAAATTACCTAGCAAATAGAAGTAATATAGGTATGCTTATAAGAAATGAATAGTTGCTTATGGTTAGATAAGGTAGATACTTGGTTATGCTGCTAAGAGAATCAACCTATGACTTGTAGGAGTATGTGATAGACTTCAAAGGATTGGTTGAGTTTAAGTATTGACTGGCTTTTTTGGTTAGTCAGGGATTTAGGACTAGAGTTAGAAAATTGTACCTTAAGGGACAGACTAGCAAACGCTTCGTCAAATGCAAAATAGTTAGAAAAATCTTGGAGGAGTTGTCACAGGAACAATTATGTTTGAGTACGTAGTGAGTATACAAAGAAGAAAGAATTATAGGAGCATTAGTAGGTTGAGGTTGGAATTGCTGGAAAAGTTTATAAAGAAGTTAAGAAGAAATCGAGAACTACGACAATGGTATCTTAGGCAAGTTGTGTAGTCATAAAAATCCAACCTAAAAGTTGAGATTCAAATAAAGAAGAGGAGGTTATCTTGAAGAAATAGATGATACGAATTTTGTGACGGTATAAAAGTGAGAAAAAAGTGGTTGTGATGTACAAATAAGTTAGGAAACCAGCACCATAAATTGTAGATAGACACATGATCAAGATTAAGACGTTCAGAAAATAAGAAGGAGAAATGAGACGGCATCGGATGAGAAGGAAACATGAATTTCAAGATAGAAAAGTAGAGTATCCTAAAATAAGTGATGAATAGAAACTAGAGTTTAGTAGTACGTAGTGGATCATAAATTTCCAAAGAAGAAGATATTGCATAAACAGTGGAAAACTTAATAATTTAATGGTGTGTTAAAATTAGAGAACCTGGGACAATTGAAAACTTTGACAGATTATATTATGAGCAGCTAGATATTGTGTTAGTGAAAGTTGTAATTGAGAATACTAGGCCAAGGAGTGTGATAATGGAAAGGAGATAAGGCAGAGGATCTTTAAATACTATTAGTTAGATTCTAGATTAAGATTAGACTAGTCGTGATTAAGGAATCATGTGTTATCCTAGAACCCTGATAGATAGGCTAAACCATAGTATGAACCGGTGTGCAATTCTTCATCTTGATGATTATCAGATTATTCTAATTGACCTGAATTTGTAGTTTCAGACCGGATCTATCCTTTCATCCCTTAACTTCCTATCCTATGTTTGCGACCACAACTTTGTGATCATTTTGACTATGAGATCGAGAAGCATCTTATCCCTTCCCTAATTATGTCATAATCGCAAAAATCAAATCCTTGATTTCTAAACCTCCTTATGCCTAATATTCGTAAGCACTGCCTTTTCCAAAAAAAAAATTGACCAAGTGCCTACCTGGTCGTGCCTTATTCTCATGAAAATTACTCCATGAGCTTATCAAAATTTTCTTTACTACAACTCCTCTATTCGTGATTCTCTCGAACTTGTCTCCTTATTATGCAATTATAAACCCCCCATGTCGCCTCGACCAGGTATGCCTGATCGAGTCAATTTATTCTAACATGTTGAAACCTTGACACATATAAGAGTAGCACTAAATTGATAATAATTTCCTTATAGAGTTATTGACCAATAGTGTTGTGATAATATCGAGATTTTTTTTAGATTATTGCAGTTTGTAATACCTATTTTCTCGTATATCCTTTTAGAAAATGTTATTCCAGAAGCCTTACTCGAAGAATAGCAACCGTAGTTGGTCATTGCATATGTAAGTTGAGGGTTTGGTATATCCTAACACCCATATACTAGTAGCATCAACATCCCATATGAACCATATTACGACTAATTGTACTTGGCTCCTTAATATAAAACTTCTAAGCCTTTTATACTAAGTGTAATTTTGAGAATGAAATTTTCTAAGGTGGGTAGGATGTAAGTCCTCTAGATTTTTGTGCTCATTTAAAAAATTTAAATAAATTATTTTCCATAAATAATTTTATTAAATTAGTTTTGATCATTGAATGTACTTTTCCGTGACTTTGATTTTGGGAGCACCGGGAATGTCAATCCCTCTCATGAGTTTTATAGTAGACAAGTTTATCTTCACTTTGATATATCATGTCCCATCCAAACTTGTTCCATAATATCCTTTTGACTTTGCGCAACTTCGGATCAATTTAGACCATTCGATCAATTATCGTAATTCTAGACCTAACTTCAAACTTGAGTTTGGGACTCGACATTGATCAAAACCATTTGACCCAATATATTTTGACCTATTTTGAGCCTACGACACACATGCCAAGGATATGCCACTTAATCGAGTTTGCATGTGCTACTTATTTGTGAATGGCACTTGAGACTCATTGGGTGATTTTTGGATTCTATTTTGACTAGAAAATATATTTGGACCCAACCTAGGCAGCCCCACTTAGTAGAGCCATGATTAGGTGCTCATGACCTAGTATTATTATTAATTATTTTATATCTTCTACAGCCAAATAGGTTAAAATAAAATTTTATATATGTAAATTATATAGAGGCAGCTCTGGTCCCCCTCTTAGATACCCGCAGCTCCTTCAATAGCCTCTCCTGGCTCTGTATTGGAGACTTCAACACG
The DNA here is from genome assembly GCA_029216955.1 of Iris pallida. NCBI lineage: Eukaryota > Viridiplantae > Streptophyta > Magnoliopsida > Asparagales > Iridaceae > Iris > Iris pallida. The sequence goes on from JANAVB010023995.1 coordinate 13,220,480, forward strand.
ATCGCGAGCCCCGAGGAGAAACCGGGTGGCCGCCCCCCCCCCCCCCCTCCACCGTTCGGCCATGAACGACTTCAACTCCTTCATGTTCCAGGCCAACTTACACACATTGCCCTACTCCGACAACACCTTCACCTGGTGCAATATGTAGGAAAGTAATCAGCGCCAATATTCTTGTCTAGATCGCGCCCTTATTGACAACAAATGGTCAGACATGAACCTCATATCCAACCTTTTCCACCTTAACTCAACAGAATCCGACCACTCACCCTCGTCATTGAGATCAGCAACAATCCCAACCCCATCAAAAAATCTTTCAGATTCCTCGACTTCTGGAGATATCACCCCCAATTTCTGAACACCGTCGCTGATGCCTGGAACTCTACGAACAACCCTGACCCTTGATCAGATTGGCAGCGAAGCATAAGGCCACCAGAAAAGACCTTACGTCCTGGAGCAGACTGGCATTTGGCAACATTTTCCAAGAAATCAAAGCTGCTGGAGACGACTTCACTCGCGCAGAGATTCGGTTCACCACGGACGGCTCCGCAGAGGCCCGCGTCTCGCTCAACCTCTCCCGAGCTATCCTCAAATCCTGCCTGAAAGTGGAGACAAAATTTTGGAAGCAAAAAGCCAGGCTGACCTGGGACATAAAGGGGGACAAAAACTCTGCGTTCTTCCACGCCTGCGTTAGGGGCCGCAGACACCAATTATCCATCCAACAAATAACCGACGAGAATGGCACCTTACTCAAAGATCAACGGAGCATCCAGACGGCCGCTGCCAACTTCTACTCCAAACTCTTCTTCAAAGATGGCGTAGTCAAGGACGACAGCTTACTGGCCCAGATCCCGACCCCGATCAACGCGCATGACAATGATCAACTTTTAGCCCCTCCATCCATGGCTGAAGTCAAGTCTGCGGTTTGGGCTCTCGACGAGCATAGCGGCCCGGGACTGGACGGGTTCACAGGGACTTTTTTTCACTCGTGCTGGAATATCCTCTATACCGACATGACCGATGTTGCTACTGCTTACTTTCAAGGCGCTCATCTCCCCAAATCCATATCTCGGGCCAACCTCATCCTCGTCCAAAAAACGGACAATCCGGGGACATTCAAAGACTTTCGCCCGATCAGTCTCTGCAACTTGGCAAACAAAATTGTTTCCAAGATCATCGCAACCAGAATGTCCCCCTTCCTTCCCAGAATTATCTTTGACGAACAAAGCGGGCTCGTTCAAGGGCGGAACATCACCGACAACATCCTTCTTGCCCAGGAGATTATCACTTGCATGAAATTTTTGGCGAGGGGAGGGAACATAGCTATAAGCTTGACATGGAGAAAGCTTATGACCGGGCTGGACTGGCAATTCATGATCTGGGTTCTCAGAGCTTTCGGGTTCTCAGAAACATGGACAGACATCATTTATAGAGCCATAAGCAACTCTCGGTTCTCCACCGTCATCAACGGCGAAACGGACGGCTTCTTCAAAGCTAGTCGCGATGTTAGACAAGGAGACCCCCTATCCTCCACCATCTTCATCATTATCGCCGAAGCTCTCAGCAGGAACCTCAATTGCATGGTCAACACCCCTAACTTCCTCTACTTCTATACCACCATGAGTTTCCCCATTATTACCATCTGGCCTACGCCGACGATGTGCTCATCTTCTCCTCCGGAGACATCGGAGTCGTATAAGTGATCTGCAACACACTAGAGAAATACACCAGATGCTCCGGTCAATGGATCAACCGGGACAAAAGCATCATATACACTGACCACAATGCCGACAGAGGTCATTCAGCCGCCCTTGCCAACCTCACCTCCTTCTCCACGGCTTCACCGTCGTTCACCTACCTGGGGTGCCCGCTGGTGTACGATAGGTCCAACTCGGGTATATTCGGCAGATTGGTTAACAAGGTTATGAAGAAGATCGAGGGTTGGAACAATGCAACCTTATCCTCCAGCGGGAAAATGATTCTCATCAAGCACGTGCTATCCTCCATCCCTATCTACACCCTGGCGATCTGCTCCCCGCCATTGAAGGTCCTCTCTTCCTTGGAGGCCCTCTTCGCCAGCTTCTTCTGGGGCTACAACAATGGCCAGGATAGGCACCACTGGGCCGCTGGGATTCTATGGCCAAACCTACCGATGAGGGGAGCTCAGCTTTATCAAATTAGTGCATATCGTGAATGCCTGCTCTATGAAACTGTGGTGGAAGCTCAGAACGCACAGCTCCCTCTGGTCGAGGTTCATTAAAGCTAGATATTTTCCCCACTCACACCCCACCTCGGCCGCCGCTAACAGTCGATCCTCGGCTTCGTGGCACCGTATTCTCCACGGACGTCTGCTCGTCGAACCCCTCATCCGCTTGCGTCTCGACAATTGGGACTACTTCCCGTGCTTCGAACGGTGGATCGGCGATGGAATATTCTATCTCTCCTCTAACGCCCTACAGCGCTGCCAGATTTAGGACTTCTGGGACCCGACCGAGGGCTGGCGTCGGGAGCAGATTCGAGAGTGGCACGGAACAGAGGCGGCGGCCAGGATCGAAGCTGCGGACATCCGGATCGACGACTCTCCTGACAAACTAATGTGGTCCCCCACCAGCGGAGGATCGTTCACGATGGCCTCCGCCTGACGGAAAGTGGACAGGGACGGCACACTGGCCCCCCTGCTCGTGCCTTTCTGGCAATCCTGTATCCCCTACAAATGGTCCTTCTTGATCTGGCGAGCGTAGCATAGGAAGCTGCCGACCGACGATTCTCTCACTACTATCGGTTTTAGCCTCGCATCCAAATGCCACTGCTGTACCTCCCACCATCCGAAAACTGTGGAGCACATCCTAGTCTCTGACAAGCTTGCTAACATGGTCTGGCAAGATCTCTACAGCCGATGTCAGAGGAGACTCCCTCCCGGGGGATTCAACGATCTCCTGGCCCATTGGGGAGATACCCATGGTCTTCAGATCGTCGCGACCGCTGGTATTTGGGTTCTCTGGAAGAATATGAACAAACACAGATATGAAGGGCACCAATTCACCCCTCCTCAGCTGGTCAAAGAAATCCTTCGGCAAATTCTCAAATCCCGGAATCGCTGCTCCCACTCCGCGGAGCACTTTTGGCAGGCTTTCCTCTAGCCACGGTCTAGGCCCCTTCGGGGCGGGTTTCCCCTTTTTCTTTCGTTTTGCTTTTGTTCAGCATCCGGCGCGTTTACTTGTATAGGCTTCGGCATTTTGCGCCTGATACTTCAATAAAGGTCTTCTTGTTTGAGAATATATATATATATATATATATATATATAAGTTTTGATACGCATGTTGACTATGAGATATGACATGGATAGTACAGTCATGTTTTATGACTAGTGTATTAGTTATGGGATGGGTGACACAGCCATATCTATGGCGCATATATGGAAACAAGTAAGTTGCGGCATATCTCATAATATGGTTAAACTTGTTTTATAATTCTTATTGGATGATTTATCATAATTATTTTTTTGTCAAAATTTATCCTTATTACTATCAACTAATATTATTTTCACACAATAAATATATGTGTATATAGGATGTGGAAGGTATAGGCCTTCAACCATATATGCATTTTGGACCCACATATATATATATATAATATTATATATATATATATAATATATATATATATATATAAGCCTATGTATTTGTGGACACACACACAAAAAGAAGAAGAAACGCTGTCTTTTCTTTATTGGCCCAAGGTACCACAAATCGAGTACGCCTGAGAGATCCTGCGCTAAGGATCCCCGAGTACAAAAAAGAATTCTGGAGAATGGGAAGATGAAGATCGAGCGGCAGCTGCTCTTTTACTCCGTTGACACTCCGATTATAAAAGTGGAAGAAAACCTAAGAAAATTGCTAACTCTCGGCTCACTGGCAAGAAGTGCAGCAATTTGGCTCTTGAAAATGCTCTCCGTTCTGTCTTTTGAAGAGGGATGTGATCCCTTTTTATAGTAGTTTCTGAGCTGGAATGATGTTATGCGCCCACATGAGGAAAACACACTGGTTTTCATGTGGGCGCATAGTTCTACCTTAGGCGCATAGGGTGTAGGCGCATGCAGGCTACGAGATCGTGGGTTGGTCGTGGTGTTGACGTGGCCACATGCTTCGGTGCACGGCAGCTCATGGAGACTGACGTGGCCGTGCGCTTCGGTGCACGTTTTGATCATAGCTTTAACCGAGTCAGGCTTGGGCGCATACCCCGATTTTTGGCTATGCGCCCTCCTTCACAGGGCGGCTTGGGCACATAGAGCTTCACAGGGTGGCTTGGGCGCATAGAGCTTCACAGGATGACTTGGGCGCATAGAGCTTCATAGGATGACTTGGGCACATATGTTCTCATTTGCTAAAATTTTTATGCTTCTATAAGACCCCCTTCAAAGTTTTTGATACTTGAACGAGTTCGAAATACTTTAAAAGAAGCATGGACTGTCTTCTTGTGATGCAGCAGGCGCATAGTACGGCCCTTTTTTTGGGTACATAGTATTTGGCCAGCCTGTTAGAGAGACGATTGTTGAGATCTTCCTCAAAAATTTGAACTGACAGATTCATCGGGGTAGAATTTGAAGAGGTTCATCCTTCATACGTCGTCTACGTCAGTAAGTGGCAGTCGCATAGTATACAAGAGGCTGGATCTTCACGTGGGCGCATAGGCTATGGTGGGCGCATAGCACATAACGGGCGCATATGCACATAGAAAATAGTGGGCGCATAGGAAGTGGCCCATGCCTATAAATAGGCTCTGAAAGAGAGAGAAAGTTCATTATTCTCTTCTCCTAGAACTTTCAAAAAGACTCTTCATCTTCTTTCTTTAAGAACCATGTCTCCCAAGGTCACTAAGAGATCTGCGAAGGGTAAGAGGGCTGCACCGAGTGGCTCTCCTCCTGCGGCAGCGTCCTCACCAGTCCAGGACCCGATTTTGGGTGAGGCCACGCCTCAAAAATGAAGTCTCGAGGGTTAATTTGTGACGCTCAAACTTTTCTTTTGCCTGGGCGCATGTGCCTATGGCAACATACTTCTGTGAGCATCATTATGCGCCCACAGAAGTCATGCGCCAATACTGTGGTGTGCTATGCGCCCACATGTTGCCATGTTATGCGCCCATATGCTGTGGCATGTTATGCGCCCACGTACTGCTATACGTTATGCGCTCACCTGTTTGACTTGGGCGCATAGTCCTTTGGGCGCATAGCCCTTTGGGCGCATAGTCCTTTGGGCGCATAAGAGCCCTTCAACACTTAGTTTTTTTTGCAGATTTCTGAGTCTGACTTTCTCTTATGTCCTTACAGTAAACATGTTTGTCCCGGAGCTTGGCGGTATTTGTGGTACTTGTATTAGGAGGCCTAATACAATATTTGTGTAAAGGATATCCCGCTGGAGGACCCCCCCTTTTTTGGACATATTACCCCTTTGCGTATCTGGGAATACGATCAAATAGATTTGAAACAAAACCCAACAGAGGTATATAGACGTGATAGGTTTTGTGTTCTTGACACCGTGTCTTTTATCCCGGGTTGGGTACAGGTGTCAAGTCGGAAGACTATCGGTATCAGAGGTAATGTGGACGTGACACATAATAATCAGGAGTAGTTTTTGGTGGAATGGATTTTCTTGTCAGGTTCGGCTTCTTGTCAGGTATCCTTTCCTGGAGCGGAAGAAACACTCCAAGCTTCCTCTCCGACGACCTCTACTGAAGATGGCGAGGTGGCCCAGGAAGTCTTCAAAGCTTTCTACTCTATGCTAAAAGTAAAGCTTCCTGGAGTCCTAAATCAGAATGTTGCCTTTGGCCCTGTGAAAGCTGTTGTCGAATGCCAAGTGGCGGCCCTCGAGAGCATTGCCCGTTATGAAGAGCGGACCATACTCTAAGGAAAGTTCTGAATGACCTGGAGGGTCAAGTAGCCAGGTTTCGGGATGCCAAACAGCGGAGCCCGACATCGCTGTTCCGTACAAAAGATGAGGCTCTGATCATGGCTCTTGCAGAAGAGAAGGCTACTTTCCAGGCGAGGAAGGATGTCGTCGTTCGGGAGATCGGCAAATTTGCTGACCAGTATGGTCAGTTCAACGCTGCAAGTGAGGCGTATGCCGCCTTGAAGAACAAACTGGCTGTGCAGATCACCGAGAAGTATAATCACATTACGCAGATCCAGAACGAGATCACTCAACTGGAAGCCGACTTGAGGGCGGCAACATCTGAACATGAGGATTACTTGGCTCAGGCTGCCATGACTGCCACCACTTCCGCCCATTTAGAAGAACAGTTAGCGAAGTTGGAGGGAGAGCATCTAAGTCTGATCATTTTCGAGGATGAAACGGCTCGTCAAGAAGAGGCGCGTCGTCGAGCTACCGCGAAGTCTGAAGCTAAAATCGTGTCTCTAAGGGACGACATCAATCGCCTATATATCCCTTAGATTCTTTGTAACTTTTTTCTTCCAGCCGTCACGGCTCTTGTACCTTTTTCTGTCTCTTGATAGACGTTCAAATAAAGAATAAAGAATCTTTTCAAAGTGAATGTGATTTTGTGAAATATCGGAACTAGAGGTAATGTGGACGTAGCAAGGATATTTCTGGTGGGTATTCCGCTGGGGAATTTTGATGTGGACCTATTATCTGTTTTATATTCAAGTTTTTTTTTAATATAGATAATAAGTTGTACGAAGCTGCTAGTAGAGGTAATATGGACGTAATAGCAGAGGATGTTCTATATCTAACTAAAGGTAATATGGACATGAAAAGATATATAACGTTAGGTGGGAGTGGATAATTCAGAGGTAGTATGGACGTAATTATCCTTGATGAATGCTTTGCTGCAGAGGTTATATGGACATGGCAAAATATTTCTTAATCATTCCACTGGGGAAATAATTATCGAAAAACACTTCAGAGGTAATAGGGACGTGACTTATTTTCGTCAAACCGAGTTTGGACGGAGTCAAAAACGGGAATGATTCCACAGAGGAAATAATTATCGGAAAACAATTCAGAGGTAATAGGGGCGTGACTTATTTTTGTCAAACCGAGTTTGGACGGAGTCAAAAACGGGAATGATTCCACTGGGGAAATATTTGAGAGGACCTATTATCCAAGACGTATTCAAGACCCTTGAAATACGGATAATAGTTAGATAATTTTTGAATCACATAAACATCGCACTGTACATTTACATGATTGAACAAATATGAACATTATGTAAGAAAGGTTACACATAGTATTTCTTCAGGAACTTGTTGTTGATAGGCATCATGACCAAGTCACCATCAAGCTTGGTTAATCGGTACGCACCGTTAGAAATACTGATTCTATGATGATAGGACCTTCCCATTTAGGCTAAAAAATTTATTCGTTTTGTGTGTCATGACCATTGGTCTTCTCACTGCTAAGACTAGATCACCGACTTGGAAGATTCTTTCTTTCACATTTTTGTTGAAAGCTCTGGAAAGGCGTGCATGGTATAGCTCAATGTGCTGCTGGACCAACAAGCATTTTTTGTCTAGCGCTTCGAGCTCCTGGAGTCACAGACAGTAGCTTTCTTCGGTAGTAAACTCGCTAGCTAAGTCTACTCGAAGAAAAGGAATCTGCATTTCTAGGCAAAGAACTGCTTCGCTCCCATAAACCAGAGAGAATGGCGTACTGCCTGTTGGAGTCCGGACTGTTGTACGATAGGCCCATATACATTCGTTGAGCTTCTCATTCCAATCGCGCTTGTTTGAAGACATACACTTTTTGAGAAGTTTTATGATGGTTTTATTGAAGGCTTCTGCTAGCCCGTTAGCCGTTGGATTGTAGGCAGTAGAGGCTACGTTCTGGATTCGATTCCTATTGCAGAACCGATAGAATACATGGCTTGCGAATTGTGGACCATTATCATGAATGATCCTGCGAGGTAGGCCGAAGCGGTAGATGACGTGATGTTTGATGAAACTGATCACGTTTGACGTCTTCACTTCGATGAGCGGTATATCTTTCGCCTATTTGGAGAAGTAATCGGTTATGGCTAGGATGAACCGATGTCCTCTGAAAGATGGTAGGCTGATTGGTCCTATGACGTCTATCCCCCAGGCTTCAAAAGGACAGGATACTACCGTCGGGTATAGAAACTCCGAAGGTTGATGAATGAAATCGACGTAGAACTGACAGGCTCTACACTTTTTTGCATATTCAACAGCATCTGCTATCGTCGTGGGCCAATAATAACCCATTCGTTTGAGGCGATCTTGTAATTTGGGGCCTTGTTGATGTGCACCACAAACTCCATCGTGAGCCTCCCGGAGTGCATGTTTGGCTTCTGTGTCTAATAGACATCGTAATAGTAGCCCGTCGTAAGAGCGTCGGTACAGCATCTCGGTAACTGTATCGTAGTGAAATCTGAGGGATGACCTTTGGATAGACACTGCTTTCTTCGGGTCCTCGGGAGGATTCCATAGACAGCGTAGTCTATAAAAGAAAATCTCAAGTCTTTAACATCGACATTTATTTCGGTTGTGTAACTGTGATGAATATGCAAGGCATTTTTCACACAGAATTGTTCTCGACCAGACACTGTGATCAACTGCTGAGTATTGGTAGGGACGGTCAAGGAAGCAGAGAGATCGGCCAGAGCATCTGCTTCTATATTCTGTAGCCGAGGCACGTGCTCGATAAAGAATCCAGCGAACGTAGATGCCAACTCGATTGTTGCTCTGTGATAGGGGATGAGATCTTCGTGACGAACTTCATAATCCCCTCGGACCTGACTAACTATTAGCTTAGAATCACCGTAAGCTTCTAGATAGTTAACTTCCAGTTGTTTAGCCAATTGCAGACTGATTAATAGGGCATTATACTCGGCCACGTTGTTAGTGCATGGTTCCACGAGAGAATATGCACGATGTATAACCAGATGATCCGGTGACACGAGCACGATGCCTACTCCGGTTATAATATTTTCTTTAGGTCATGTTCTTGATGCACCGTCAAAGAACATTTGCCAAATAGGAATTTCTTCAGTTGCAGTATTAGACTCCACTACTTCTTCGAAGATTTCGTCGTAGAGTTTATTAGATTTTGGCACCGGATGAGCTGCTAAGAAATTAGCTCATGCTTGGCCTTTTACTGCCTTCTGAGGGACGAACAACATATCGTATGGAGTCAACAGCATTAACAGCATTGCCCATGTAGCTAAACGGGAGTTGAGAGAACCCGGTTTAGTCATGAGTATTCTGAGAGGATTAACTTTTGATATGATGTGGATAGTCTGCCCAGACACATAGTGGCATGTCTTCTGGATGGCAAATACTACTGCAAGGCATTCTTTCTCCACAGGTGTGTATCTGTGCTCGGTACCCACCATTATGCGGTTGAGGTAGTAGATTGCCTGTTTGTGGCCGTCTTCATTCTTCTGAGCTAATAGGGCGCCAAGAGAATGGTCCATAGCACGGACATATAGTAAAAAGGGATTCTCCATTATTGGAGCTACCAATACGGGAGGGCTTGTAAGGTACTTCTTAATGTCGTCGAATGCGCATTGATATTGTTCAGTCCAGACGAAAGATACGCCTTTCTTCATGAGCTGAGTGAATGGTTAACACCTTCCAGAAAGGTTTGAAATGAATCGTCTGATGTAGGCTAGCCTTCCTTGCAGTCCGTATAGCTCTTTGAGGTTTCTTGGAGGATACATATCGAGGGTAGCCTTCACTTTCTTTGGGTCAAGATGTATACCCTTTGAAGTAATGACGAAACCAAGAAACTTGTCGCTGGAGACTCCCAGAAAAGACTTGGTTGGATTCATCTTGAGTTGGTGTGCACGCATTAGTTCGAACACCGTTCTCAAGTCTTGGAGGTGGTTGCCCTTGAGACGACTTTTAACTGCGATATCGTCTATGTAGCACTCCACTGTTTTGCACAAATGATCACAAAAATTATGTTCATAGCTCGCTGGTATGTTGCCCCTGTATTCTTCAATCCGAAGGGCTTCACCATATAGAAGTATACCCCCAACGGTATTCAAAAAGATGTGTGCTTCTCATCGCCGGAGAACATCTTGATCTGATTGTAGCCTGAGAACCCATCCATGAAGGACATCCGCTCGAAGCTGCAAGTATTGTCGATCATTACGTCGGTGATCGGTAGAGGGAACTCGTCCTTCGGGCATGCAGAGTTCAAATCACGGTAATCGATACAGACTCGAATTTTACCATTCTTTTTTATGACTGGAACGATATTGGCAACCCAGTCAGGGTGTTGTTCTTCGTGAATGAATCCACTGGCAATGAGCTTCTTGACTTCATTCTCGATGGCCTCCATGACATCTGGTCGGAATCGTCGTTGTTGCTGCTTCAGTGGCTTAGCTTTAGACAAAATATTCAGGCAGTACATGGCGACTTTAGGGTCTAGGCCTGGCATGTCTTCATAGCTCCATGTAAAGACGTCGATGTATTCTCTTATAAGCTGTATAAGAGATTGGCGTTCATCGCCATGTAGACTTTTGCTGATAAAGATTAGTTTAAAAGATGATTCATCTCCTAAGTTGACTTGGATGACTTCGTCTTCGGTAGGTGGTTCACGTTGTTCGAAGCACAGCTCCCACCTAGTGTCCATCTTTTGAGCATATTGTTCAAGCTCGATCGATTGGACATCGATCGCAATTTGGTCAACGGAAACCATGTTGACGGACAGAGTTGCTTTGAATATGTCGCCAATATTGGAGTCTGAGTCCCAGAAGGAGGAATCAAAAGAATGATAACAACGATCTGCTTCATCATCTGATCTCTCGGGAGTTGTTGGAGGAGTGACATAACACAAACCAATACCGTTTCGTTGATAGTAGTTCTCGGGTTTGTCGGGAGGAGCGAAGTGTCGTATTGGCAACCGTCGTCCCCGACCGTAATTTATCCCCTGGTCGCTTTTGATGTCAAATCCCATATTCTGGATGATATTCTTGGCCTACCAACTCTATCAAAAAAGTTACATTTTCCCAGAGTCATAGTCAGCTTCCGTGTTGTGCTTGGAAGAAGTAGAGTCTGGAACGAACTTTCTCTCGCCAATTATACGACCGAAGATGATTAGTTCTTCATCCTTCTTTCTGGCTAGAACGATGATGTAGTGGATATCTTCTGGGTAAACTTTTTTCCACAGGTGAGGCGTCGTGATCGGCATACAGAGGTGTGGTCCTATGTCGTGCTCTAGAGCTTATATCGTATCTATGTAGTGGTTTATAGATTGATAGACATCGGAGTAATTCAAAGATAAATCTTTACTAAGAAAATACAAGTTCTTCTTCAGGGATAACATCTGCTGAAGGTACATTATTATGAGTATTGATATACTCACTGAGAGGATCATCATCTGGAAGAGGAGTCACAATCTTGGCCAAGTTCACCACGTAAGGTAATTCTTCGGGATTGGAAGGACGGACATCAGTAGGTTCCTACCGGGGTCTTGCTGAGAGTGATGGTCAATGGTTTGATCTTGTCAGGGTTTTCTTTTTCACCCAGATTGTGAGAGGCTTCAGAGTACTTTTTGGAGTAGTACATCCTTTGACTCGGATGATCAGGGGACCATCATTGGAGGATGAACTTGCTTCAGCTTTATTGTCAGCTTCGTTGCCATCATCCTTGGGGGACTGAGATTGGTAAAGTACTGAATCTCCATAGTAGGCTTCGATGCCCTTAAAAGGATCGACATCGACAAACTCCGTCTTTACGACACCGTCGTTGTTGACGTACTTGAAGCACGGGTGAAGTGTTGAAGGAATGATCATGTTCTCGTGTATCCATGGACATCCTAACAAGACATTGTAGGATACATTGGCATCGATCACATAGCAGAAAACCTCCTTTCGGAGATCACCGATCTGGCACTTGAGACGGATCTTGCCCAGCGGGTAGCTTCGACCAGCATTGAAAGCCATGATAGTTGTATTGGTTGCAGATAGCTTGTGCAGAGGGATTCCCAAAATTTGAAGCAAACTTGTAGGAATGATGCTGAAGGAGGATCCTGGATCGATGTGCATGCGGTCCACCTTGATCGCCCCGATATACCCTGTATAGTACAGGGGTCTATCATGATGATTATTTTTGTGTTGCATGTCCTCCTGTGAAAAGGTGATGTTAGGCACCACTTCCATAGTATTGTGGCAGTAAGGACAGGAAACAGGGTCTTCAGCGGTGGCTTTGACTTCAGCGAGATAAGAGTCAGCATGTAGTAATGACTCACTGAAGGCCTTCCGTATTTTTTTGGAGAGTCACAACAGATCAAACAGAGACAACCTGGCAGGTGTATTGGCTAGCTGTGCCAGTATGTCAAAGTTGTAGGGCCGATCCATGTCTTCTGTAGCTGGCACCTTCAGAGACTTGTCAAACGTATCTCCATCTGCTTGGCTTTGTCCGTCATTGGAGGCTTAGACGGGCCAGCTTCTGAGCTTGTGGGGGTAGTAAGAGCTTGAGAAGGTACTTCTTCTTCTTGTGCGGGATCGTACGTCTGAAGATAAGTCTTTCCCGATCGCATCTCGCCAGATAGAACCTCGTAGATGGAAGAAGACACCATATGGCATAGCTTGTATTTCTTGTCCCTTTTTGCTTTGGGAGAGACCACCCCCTGTGTCATCTCTTGCACAAGGTCTGGATGGACCCACATGATCTCACCATATTCAGTTGTGAGTGGCACCAGATTGAGTTGCGAGCTGGTGTAGGTTGACGACTTCTATTATCGCCTTGGGGATCGGACCACGTCTCGTCTGGGACATCTGTGGGAGGAAGTCACCAAACTGAAGAGAGATCATGTTAGAAGATACGACCTTGTTTTCAGCTTCGAGGTTGATCACTTAACTGTCGATGAGCTGTTGTATCTTTTTCTTCAGGATGATGTAGTCCTTGGTGGAATGATGTACGTACTGATGATAGAGACAGTACTTGGGCTAGTTGAGTTGGTTCGCTTCTGCAGGACGTCGTGGTGGAGGCAGTGTCAGTTTATTACCTTTAGTCAATGTGTGAAAGATGGTAATAACATCGTCTTCGTCAACGGAGAAGGTCTCCTTAGGCTTGTCGGAGGTGCCCTGAGAATTGGAAGCTCCTTTGGATGTGTCAACCTTCAGGACTTCTTTACCTTTACCCCCACGGACAGGGATAGTTTGAGGATGCTTGCTCTTGTCTTCGGATTTGGGTGTTTTCAACCCTAGTAGTTCCAAATTAGGAACGTCGTTTTCAGCAGCATCAACGGCCCCAATGAAAGCGGGCCATGTATCATACTTATGTATACCCAGACAAAAATTTACCGTAAGAAGGAAGTTATGTCGACAAGTATCCATAAGTTCTAAGTCTGGTATGCCGAAGGGCATCTTCAGTGCTAGCCGCCTGAAGCATTCGATGAAGGCGATGACAGACTCAGTCCTCATTTGCTTGGTCTCGATGAGGATGGACATACTAATATGCATGCCACTCTCGTATAACCTGTTGAGGAACAACCTCTCAAAGTCTTTAAACGAATTGATACAACCATCAGGCAGACTGCAGAACCATTCGAAAGCTACCCCCTACAAGGTGCTAATAAATAGCTTTGACAAGAACGGATCATCCCTAGGTAAGTGCAGTGTTTGCGTGTTGAAGTATATCATGTGTTGACGAGAAAAAGTCAACTCGTCAAATGAATTCAGCGTCTGCGGCTTGTAGTTAGGAGGGCAAGTAGCATTCTCCCACTCAGGGGGATAAGGTTGAGATATCCCTATCTTTTAAAGCTCGTCTTGGTGTGAGATGGTGTCGAGACGGGCGACCAGGGAATCAATTGCAACCTATTGATTGAGTAGGTATTGGGAAACGGCTGCTGAACGGTTGTCAGGCATCGTTGGCGAAGGACCACCCCAGTATTTGCAAGATTTAGAGGAGGCGCAACGGAATGATCCTTTTGTAGCGAAGGTAGGCTGTTACTATGAGCTGGACTAGCATGAGCCAAGATGTTTTGTTGAGGTGGAGGAACAGCCGTAGCAGCTTGGACCGCCATTATACTGGTAAGCATATCAATGATCTTGGCAAATGCCGTTTCAAGACCCTCTAGCCGTTTACTGGTCTGATTACTGGCTTCTTCAGGCCTTTCTCCATCTGCCATGTCTGTAGATAACATACGAGGATAAACAGAGGAAACAGTACAACTGGTGTTGATACTGTCTGTCTCTGAGTGGACAAGTCCCTCAACTTCAGGTAGGGAAGGCAGATAGTCGCCATCAGACTCGGAGGGATCGTCGTCCTCTGGAAGGCTACCCCCAGTGTGAAGGTCATTTGCTTCAGACTCTGAGGGAATACTACCCCCAGCTTGGGAGTCTTCATCATCTATAGGGGATCTTACCTTCGACCGAGTACCCATATAGACTCCTTCAGATGCGAAAGCCTGCTGGCCATCCGTTGGTAGACTTCATCTTCTTTTTCTCACAGAACTGAGAGAGAAAGTTAGGTTTGTGGTCCACCGTCTTTGATTGCGGCTTCCGTAAGGGGGACCCCATGAAGCCATATTAGATGAGACACATAGCAGCTTTTCGTCAGAGAAATACAGTCGTCGAAACACAAACTTTCTCTGAGGTACTCTTGTTGCTTTGGAGCAGCAACAATTGATAACAATACTGGTGCATGGATGTGCACTATGAATTGTTATGTCCTCCCTCGCTTTACGCTTATGATTTATCATTTCGCACAAGTCAATGGAAGGGAGTTTTGCCTTACAACCCATGTTGCATGCATCATCGAGCTTTGCATGCGGGTTCGTAAAGAGAGTTGGCGCATCCAGACTTAGTTCACGTGCAGGGACAACTCCCATACCTAAGTTCTGTGATGTCTTTGAAGAAAGCCCCGTGCTATATGCGTTGGGGCCTATATTTTGCTGTAGGCGCATAGGCCTTGGAGACTGGCCTTAGGCGCATGCTTCTTGGCAGCATGTCTGAGCCTCCTTGATGTGGGCGCATAGTATGGATCAAGTGAGCATGGGCACATATCCTTGGGCGCATGACCCTGGATGCCCAATCTGTCGAAAACAGAAGCATTCTGATTGGGGTATTGCGCCCAAACATCCTCGTGGCGCATGGCTTTGGGCGCATGCTTGGTGGAGCAGCGTTGTTTTCTTCCAGTTTCGCCTTCTTCGTTTGTGAGCCTCGCTGGGTTTGCCCAGAGTATCGAATACCCCGATTCTTGGCATCATAGTGCTTTCCTTTGCCAAGTCTCGAGCGTCGAACACTCTATTGTTGGTTGTACAGGAAAGAAGTCATTGGGCTAGTAGAGCCCGGAATGGTGTGAGCCTTCTCCATTTGGGGATCTTCTGTGGCAGAGTCATGCGCCCATGTGACAGAGTCCTCCAATTGCATATCTACTATGACACTAGCAGGAAATAAACAGCGAGCCTTCGGAAGCCAATTCTTGCGAGACTTGTTTGGCTTTGTTGATTTTGAGGGAGTAGAGCCATCCCTCGAGAGCATATCTCCGAACGCCTGCTGATCAAACTTTACGATCAGCATCTTCTGAGTGCTCCCCACTTTGTTGGCATCGAATTGTATTCCCACCTTTTCGTCAGAGGAAAAGGTAGTCCCCCAGAGTCACCATTTTTGTAGACACACACAAAAGAAGAAACATTGTCTTTTATTTATTGGCGCAAGGAACCACAAATTGAGTACGCCTGAGACATCCTCTGCTGAGGATCTTCGAGTACAAAAAAATTCTGAAGAATGGGACGATGGAGATCGAGCGGCAGTTGCTTCTTTACTCCGTTGACACTCCGATTACAAAAGTAGGAGAAAACCTAAGAAAATTGCTAACTCTCGGCTCACTGGCAAGAAGTGCAGCAATTTGGCTCTTGAAAATGCTCTCCGTTCTGTCTTTTGAAGAGGGATGAGACCCCTTTTTATAGTAGTTTCTGAGCTGGAATGATGTTATGTGCCCACATGAGGAAAACATACTAGTTTTCATGTCGGTGCATAGTCCTACCTTGGGCGCATAGGGTATAGGCGCATGCAGGCTGCGAGATCGTGGGTTGGTCGTGGTGTTGACATGGCCGCATGCTTCGGTGCACGACTGCTCGTGGAGACTGACGTGGCCGTGCGCTTCGGTGCACGTTTTGATCATGGCTTTGACCGAGTCAGGCTTGGGCGCATAGCCCTGTTTCAGGCTATGCGCCCTCCTTCACAGGGTGGCTTGGGCGCATAGAGCTTCACAAGGTGGCTTGGGTGCATAGAGCTTCACAGGGTGTGGCTAAGCCTAAGCTATCCCCACATTTCCCCTTCTCCTATATATAGAATTGGTTGTATTGTTACAACCATAAACTAGTCGCCAACCTGCAGGTCCCAAGCACGTACCCCTCCTCCCATTATTTTCATTTCTTTTTTCTTCTCCTTACTCTTTCATCTTCTTCCACTTCTTGTATGGCAGTAGTCGCCATTACCTACTCTTACGTTTGCTACTGTTGCGGCTTCTTGAACAACCTGGCTGCGCGACCCACCTCCGCCGTCGTTCCCCAGCCGTCGTACTGCCACACGAGCCGTGTGCAGCCCCACGCACTGATCGTACGACACATCACACGACCTCACTTCCCCTTTGGCTAGGCTGCTGTCACCGTGGCTGTCAGCCCCACGAGCAGCAGTACCATCACCGCCATGGCCGCACGACCCATTCTGCAGCCTCCGGTGCCACCAGGTCTCCACTATCGTGCGCAACCAGGACGTTCAACAGCGTTCACAGCAGCATGCGCATACAACCATACAGCAGTGACGTTAGCAGCAGCTGCCACGCCGTCGTCAACTACCGACGACCCCCACAACCACGGGCAAACCTCTAAAGAACCACCCCCATCTTTCTCTGTCCATCCCGATGCACGGCATGGGCAATTCGTACGTTTCGGTCAATATCCCGTCGTGACACACGTTTTCAAAATTTTAAATTTGTGTTTCGGGACAGCGACTTCGTGCATATTTTTTGAGAAATTCGATCGTTGGATCTTCGAACTCTTTTTAGTAGCAATCTATGTATATTTTTCTACCTCCACCTAAATTTGTAGCCATTAATTATATTGTTTACTATGTCAAAAATGGCTGCAGAATCGGGCGAATAATTATGTTTATTTTAGACAGTTTTGTGGAGCCAATTTCGTGGATTTGTTTCTCCATCGTCATAGCTCCATTTGATGTGCCATCAGTTCTTGTGCACAGCAAGTATAACCACCTTCATATCATAAAAATTTTAGGTTCATAGGATGTCGTTTGGTTGGTTGAAATTGACGCCAAAGTTGGCCTCTCGAAATCGTAATTTCCAACTTGTAAAATTGTAATTTTGAAATTAGAATTCCATATTCCAGTTTTGATGCCACCAGTGGACTCGTGGGGTCGTTATGGTTAAAATTCATTTATAATTTGCTAAATTTGGAGCAACATGATCCTGGCACGCATTTCCGTGCAAACTAGGTCCCAGAGTCTAGGTCAACAGGTCATTTTGAGATCGACTCATCAGAATCCAATTTTGGATATACCTTTGGATTTATATCGATATTTTGGACTCATGGACATATAGTTTTCTAGGTTTAGAAGAATTTTATTTTGGTACTTTTTCGGTACAAAGTGGGTCCAACGGAGGATATCGTTTTTACACAAAATTACTATTTTGTCCATGTTTCTAAATTAGACTTATGGATAGGCTATTTTAGCTAATTTGACCATTCTAGACATGTCAGTGATGTTTGTTTCATCATTTGACGTCGTCTGTAGATTTTCTTTTATGTATCACCGTTAATTATAATTAATTCCTATTTATGTTCATATTTAAGAGCTCGTGCATCGAAACTGAGATCAGTCGATTTCAGAGAGCTCACAACGTTGAAATTGACAAGGTGACCATGTGGATCGCCAGGATAAGATTGTTAACCTTACGGTTGATCATCTTGTCTCGATTTACATGTCGTAGATTTTGTTGTACGAATAATGAGGTACAAACTTGACATTTCAGTAATCTACAACTTGCAATTCATATTATTAGCAATAAATATTATAGAGACTAGTGTGACATAGTTCTAGGCGATATAATTACAAGTGACTTGGATAACATGAGATAATATGCGACTAGAACGACCAAAGCTCTCTAGGTGGGAGTTAAAATCATATGCGTATCTTAGAGTGTGATATATATATTTGTTTATGATTTGGGTTGATAGAGTTTACATGGAATATGGTTTATTGGCTCATGGATAGTGGGTTAGACCTTGGTACTGCAGTCTCGGCACAGATTGGACAACATCAGGCAATTATATCTTGATAACTTGATTTGCAGTGTCTACATGCTTATATTCCTTATCAGTTATTCGCACTGGATATACTGTACATGTTTTACCTCTTCATCATTAGTGCACTGTCATGATTACACCTGCTGACACATAGACATGATTCATGGATTATACTGCATGGCATATAAATGACTCGATTATGACCTCTGAACATTTACTTGATGACTACGTCATGCGTACAAAATCGACCAGATTTGTGGACTTGTCATTTATTAGAGTCATGATGGACATGTCGTGGATGCGACATGAATAGTATCATTTGGCGGGAGGGCAGTCACTAGGCGTATGAGCTCCTTTTCCATATTGTTACCGTTGCCTCTTACCCAGAGCTTCAAATATTCATAGTTACCACAGTTTTCTTACCGGAATTGTAAATTTATCATAGTTACCGGAGTTTGCTTACCAGAGTTCCAGATTACACCGTGACAGCTCATGCATATGGAGTCCTCAAGTGCATTCCACACAGACTAGATAGTCTGGTTAGTAGTAGTGTTACTAGATCACTTGTGTATTATCCTACTCACTTGTCTGTCCCTTTGATCACATGTCTATTTCCTGGATCACATGTTACTACCTACACATGATATTTACTATACTTTATAGCGGCATGTATATTATGTATCTTATTACGTCCCGCTTAGGATCTAGTTTTCTTCCAAGTTGGCTGAGTAGGTTTTGTAGAGCTTCTTCCTATAGAGCTCCTTGTTGGATTGTTGATGGTATTTATTCATTACAAGTATTCAATATTTCAAAGTTATATGTTTCATTTACTATTATTTGTATCTACTTAGTAGCCTAGTATTTATAGACTCATATTATTGTTGGCCCAATGATTACATCGTATTTTTGAATATGGCTAATCAGTTAAGTTTAACATAATGATGTCACTAATATTCATATACTCACTATCATGTTGCTACTTAAACTTAGCATTGTCCTAATTGTCCTATATTATATTGCTATGCTTGTATCGTACTGCAACATATTTTGCTGGCCTAACATGTATTTGTAAACATGCAGTAAGCATGATCTAACATGATCAAACCAGGACAAAGGCAATGAAGAATTGATATGAAGAATTGATGTTGGACCAAAGACGGCGTCATACAAAGAGATTTCTCCGAACCGCCTAGCGACCTATCCGGGGCCTCGTATCAATCCCAACCGTTGACATTAACGCATAGTTTCCACTAATACAAATGACCTATTTCATAGAACAATGCTTCTATTCAGACAGTGCCGGAAACCGATGTTCGATTTTTTTTTTTTCCACGTTAGCAGAGAAAAGTGTATTTTTTTCAGCCAATCATGCCTTGACACATGGTATTGCGGTTTTTTTTTTGGGGGGGACTGTCAAACGTCTTATCTCAAATATTTTGTAGCTCAATAACGGTCTTACAAAACCCTCTCAACAAAATTTTGAGCCTCTTTGGAGATCAGATGGACGAGTCATGTTCAATATAAGTGTCAAGCAAGTTTCGTGCTAGACAAATAAATATACAATTCCTTAAAGGAGTATCCATGCAATATAGCATGCATCAACTCCTGTCCTGCTCATGTATAGTATACTCATGTTCTTCTGGACATTGAACCAAATTTCAAGAGTTTATCACCCAATTTGGGTCAAGGTTTTTTCGGGCCGGTCCGGTCCGGCCCGGGCCAATGTCTGCGGGCCAGACCGGGTTCGGGCCGGTCCAAGACCGGCCCAGTCAAATTTGCGGTCCGGGCCAAGCCCGGCCCGGTTTGGGAGATCCCGACCCCCGGCCCACTGGACCGGACTAAGGGAGGGCCGGTCCGGGCTGAACCGGACCACGGGCCGGTCCGGGCCTAGGTCGGTTCGAGCCGGTTCAGGCCGGGTGAACCGGACCGGCCCGGTTTTTTGAATTTTTTTTTAACAGTTTTTTTTCTTTTATTTGGTTTTTTAAACATTTTTCTTTTGTATTTTAATTTTAAAAATTTGTAACATAATTTTAATTTAGGAATATGTTTTATTTTTGAAAAATTTTAATAAAAATTTGTAATACAAAAGTTTGTAATTTGAATAGTATAAGAGGAAAATGTTTATAAAATGTAATTTGAATAGTAATACAAAAATGTTTATAAAATGTTTATACAAAATATTTATATAAGTTGAATAGTTTATAATTTGAATAGTTTGTAATACAAATGTTTATAATTTAGAAAAATGTTTATAATTTGAATAGTTTGTAATACAAATGTTTATACAATATATACAAATGTTTAAAAATTTATAAAAATTAAAAAAAAACATTTCTCCCTCTTCCTTTATCCGGGCTTGGGACCGACAAATGCTTGTTTGGCATAGGCGGAGTTAAAAAATGTTTTTTTTAAAGTAAAAATAGTTTTTGAAAGTATAAGTTAAAATTTGAATAGTATAAGTAAATTAAAATTTGAATAGTATAAGTAAAAAATAAAAAATATTTTTTGAAAGTATAAGTTAAAATTTAAAATTGAAATGTATAAGTTTAAATGTACATACCTAATACCTTGCACCGTAGCCTCATTGTTGTTCGCCTTCATGCAATGAAAGCGATTCCAAATCCAGCTCGTGGACGTCATGATCTTCTTCATCTTTCTGGTTTTGTGTTCTTATCGGCATTCATCCAATCTTGTACGCACACGATTGCTTCTAAAATATCGGGCTTCAAGCGGCTCCTCCTATCGCTCAACATCCTCGAACTTGCACTAAAACAGGACTCCGATGCTACCGTCGATATCGGAACCATCAGTAGATCACGTGCTATGTTAGAAAGCACAGGAAATCTCTTGTCGTGTCTCTTCCACCATTCTAAAATGGCGAAGTGATCTGAAGTCTCATCTTCGTCTTGATAAGAGTTAAGGTAAGCAGACAACTCTTGAGTAGGTTGGGAAGATTGCTTTGTTTCTTCCTTTGTAGTATGCGACCGGCTGCTGATAGCTTAGACGCCAAGCCGGAGCTACTACTAGCCCTCCCCTGAGTTGGTCGGGTCAACATTGCTCCTTCTTCGTACAGTATAACTAACTTGTCCAAAGCAACTTTAACTTCTGCCTTCATGTCAGTAACGTCTATACCCATATATTCTCCATATCCATCTAATAAAACCTCTACGCCATCCAATTTGATTGTAGGATCAAATATGGAAGCCAAACAATATAAAAGAGGTACTTCAACCCAATATTTCTTGAATTTGGCTTCCATATTTCTCACCGCATATTCAAATTTGGATAATCTCTATATTTAGAAAATAAATAAGACATGTTACAAAGTTCACGTAAAGCTAAGCAAGATGTGGGATAATAAATAACAGAAAGAGTTAATGTAGCATTGTAAAAAACTTCTAAAAATTCACAAACACTTTCAGCTGCTACCCAATCATCAGTAGTAACCTGATAGTCAAGGTGACATCCGAAGTACAATATTATGTAATAGCACTCTTAAAAAGAATTGCAGATTTCAACATCAAGTAGGTGGAGTTCCACCTATTTGGTATATCCTTCACAAATCTTCTAAAAGTCATACCAAAATGTGTGCAAGTGCATGTAAAACTTTATTGTCTACTTGGAGACGAGTTTAGGTGGAGCAAGCATTGTCGCAGAGTGTCTAAATGGGGTTCAAAAAATTTTAAACATTCTTTAACAACTAAGTTAATTATATGGCAAGCACACCTAACATGCATAAGTCTACCTTCTAAAATAGGCTAAAAATTACTGACAAAGAAGACATAGCAGCATTATTGTTTGATGCATTGTCCAAAGAGATAGAAAAAATTTTAGGGTGAATATCATATTCACGCACGTGTCTTGAAATCTCACTTGAAATTACAGCGCCCGTGTGTGGACATTCTATAAGTTTAAGACAGATGATGCATTTTTGCAACATCTATTGTGCATCTATATAGTGTGCAGTAATACAAATAAGCATAACTCCATTTAGTAGTCCAAATATCAGAAGTAATAGCCAACTTACTAACATTTTGAAAATCCGCTTTCAAAGCGGCTTTCTGCTCGTTAAAGAGACGAATAGCCTCCTTTCAAGCTTGTTGCCTACTCACTTTAGTAAATGAGGGTTTAGAGAAAGTGATACATAATCTCGTAAAGATTCGCTTTCATCCGTCGGGAAAGGAAGTTCGTCACGAATAATATGTTTAGTTAATTCAGTTTTATGCCGAGCAGCTGAGTAAGTAAAGTACCAATTGAAGAACCGTGGCGCCGAAGCTTATTTGGGTTTGGGACGCTTGAAGTGTGTCCTTCCCGTAGCAAGTCGTAGTGTCTGGATATGGTCCCGGTGCCACCGCCCTTCTTCCATGCGTACTGGTTGCAACATTTCTTGCATTGCACCTTGTACGGTTTCGGTTCACCCTTGGCATCTAAAACAAGAGAACCATCAGGATTAGTTTCAAAAATCAAAGTAAAATAATCCCAATACTTAGACCTTTTTTTCTTTTCAGGACGTTGGGTTGTACTAGCGACTTCCGGAGGAGATTGTTGGCACCCCTCCGGAATCGGATTAGTGGCTACTTGCTCAGGTGGAATTTCAGTACCGTCAAAAAAATTACTAAAATATTGGTAAGTCTGTCCAGCAAGATCAGGTGGGTTTGAACCTTCACCAGCCATATATAAAATAAAATAAAGTAAACTACGTTAGAAGAAAGTAAGGGATTGAGAGGAAGATCGGGAAGCCGTAGAGCCGGAATGGAGTTGGGAGGGAGATCGGGAAGCCGTAGAGCACCAGAGCACCGGAGAGGAAAAGCAGTAGAACACCAGAGCACCGGGGAGGAAAAGCAGTAGAACACCATAGCACCGTAGAGAAATGTAGAGAATTTGTGAGGAATGAGTTGTGTTTGAAAAATAGGATTTTTAGCCTATTTATAGGAATTTTTCGGGATTATTTTGGTCATTTTACGTCAAAAATGACCAAAATGCCCCTTCCAATGTTTTAATACGGCTATATGGGAGGGGCAATTTTGTATAAGAATCCCCCCTCCAACGGTCAAGAAAGAAAGGGAAAAAAAAAAATCACAGCAGCCAACGGTCGGCTGGCCGGTCGGGCCGCGCGGTCCGGGCTTCGGGCCGGTCCAACCGGGCCGGGCTTCGGGCCGGGCCTACAGTTGAATAAAAAAAAAAATTCGCGGGCCGGGCCGGGCCGGGCTCGGGCTGGGGTGGAGGCCCGACCCGAACCGGTTGGGAGTGGGGGGCCGGGCCGGTTCGATCCTAAAGCGGGTCGGGCCGGGCTTTTAGGGGGGCGGGCCGGTCCGGGCCTTGGTCGGGCTCGGACTAGACCGTCCCATTCAACACCATGAAATTTCGCATGTCGCACCGTACATTCCTATCTAATACGGACAATGTGTTGTTTTCGAAGTTGATGGAGTCTGAACTTTTCAGTAGGCGGTAAACAATTATTCTAATCCAAATTTACCCCTACGGTAGCAGTTTAGGGATATGTTCATTCCGTTTGAAATGCAAATTTTGCCGTTTTTATCGATAAATTAAATTTGTTTAGTTCCGAGCATTTATCTTTTTCAAGATACACAATAAGGGAATACTGCCAACACTGTTTGACTTTATATATATATATATATATATATATATATATATATATATATATATATATATATATATATATATATATTGTTGGAATTATTCAATAATTATGGGACCACACATGTAAAATTAATTGTGTTTGGGCTATCTAAATAATTAAGCCAATTAAAGTGGTCTATTTGGAAAATTGGCTTAAGGGTATAATTGTCATGGAATTAATGTGTAGATACCGGAGATAATTCTAATTTGATGAGGGGCAAAATTAGAAATATCACAACACACATATCTATATATATGTGTATTCATTAGGGTTATGGTCCCCAACTCATACGGCCACCAAGAGAGGGTTATCTCTATTCTCTTCTGTATCCCCATCAACAAAGAGAGGAACAAAGATTCATCTTTGTTATTAAGGGCCGTAGCGAGTTGGAAGATCGAACCCAATAAAGAGACGATCGCTTCAACATCCATCAAGTCTAGCAATGGATTCAAGTACGCTTCCGCAATCAATTTAATTTATGTTCTTCATCTCATGAATCGACAGGGTACAATAAAATATCTAACAAGTGGTATCAGAGCCACACTGTTTGATTTATGAGGTTGAAGTTTCAGAATCAATTTGTTGGTGTTGGTATTCAGAAACCCTAGATCACTAGATTTAATTTAATTTAGGGTTTTAATTATTCCGTCAATTTTATTATGATCCTCCAGTGTAGATCCATCCTTATACATATGGTTGAATTATTACTATTAATTTTGTTTGAAATTCTTCAATATATATGGCGACTGCATGTGCCGATCAATGGAATATTGTTCCGTACGAGTTCTAGTTATTGAATAATATTGTTGGCTTTTTTTTGAGAGGATCATGATTCATCACTATGTTAGGATTTATGTGTACATAACTATGTAGATTCAGGCATGTCGATTCAGAAGTTTGACATGTGACTCTACAAATTCATAATTTGTGTAGATTCAGAAGCTATGTAGATTCAGAAGCTACATAGGTTCTGAACATGTCAAACTTCTGACATGCTTCTGAACATGAATAGTGGCATGCTTCTGAACATGTCAAAGCTTTGACATGCTTTTGGAAGTAAGCAAAAGGTTTCTGAAACTTCGGGAATTATGAATTTGTAGATGCAACATGTCAAACTACACATGGAGGAATACTTCTGAATCTTTTAATGTAGGAATCTTTGCTTGTGAGTTTGTATTTGAAAGTGATATCCTGGGACCATTTTTTAGTTCTTCGGAAATTATGAATTAAGTATTGCAGATTAGACGGTAATTTGAATAATTATGCTTAATGTAACACACGTTGACCGTCAATTACTTGTTTTGGAGTTACTTTTAGTCTTCATTATACAAGTAATCTTTTGATTGATGGATCTCAGTTATTAAATAATTAGTCTCCAAATTGGTCTAAAGTTTGCTTGTTCTTCTTTTAAAAGATTTTCTTTAGATATTTGGATACTTAAAGAGCAAAGAGGTGCTAATAATGCTCAGTTTAGACCAAATATGTTAAGTTTGAATATATATTTTCGAGTTATCATTTTCAGTTAATGTCTATGACTTTTTTCTTGGATGCATATCCTAAGTAGATTATTACATGAATTTTGTTATGTTGATAATATCCAATTTTGTCAAATTAAAATTCATGCTTATGCTTTTGATTACTTTATTTGAGTAATAACCTTATAAATATGCATGTACATAAGATTTTGGACATGATTCAGCTTTGTAAAATTTAGTCAATATTTAAATTTTTGGTACCTTTTGTGACTAGCAATAGTCGTCTAATATTCTAAATAGACCCATTGAAACAAGATGTCACCAAAGTGACCTCTCTTGCGTAGATAGTCTATGAGGGATGTTAGATGTTTGTGTGTGTAAATTCATGCGAGTATTAGCCACCCCAAAGGAAGGTTAATATTTGGCCGAATTACACACATACTTGTGGTGATAAATGTGTGACAATTATACGGTTTACATGTGAATAGTAATTCGATCCAAAGATAGGCTTACTATTTGACATGACTTATTGTCAACATTTGATCACTACACCAAGAGTACCACTTGCAGTTAATATCACTGTCCAAAGACTTGATATTAATGATGCACTAGGTATCTTGAGATGGGGTTCACCATTATTTGAATTTGTTTGACTATATTTTACTCTTTGGTTATTGATAAGAGCATTTTGTCTATCTATTTTTGTTCTCTTTACAGTTAATGTTGCTACAATATCTGCCAATAAGAATTTAATTTTTATGTTTAATGGGATAATCTTTAAGGGCGAAAAAGAAAATAAATA
This sequence comes from Iris pallida, assembly GCA_029216955.1. Taxonomy (NCBI): domain Eukaryota; kingdom Viridiplantae; phylum Streptophyta; class Magnoliopsida; order Asparagales; family Iridaceae; genus Iris; species Iris pallida. The sequence continues at coordinate 13,246,646 of JANAVB010023995.1, forward strand.
CAGAAGTTGCTAAGGGTTTAGCTCAAAAGAAACAACAATATAAAACTATGGGTTATTTTTTTTGTGACAAGCCAGGACACATAAAGAAGAAATGTACAAAGTACCACGCATGGCGTATAAAGAAAAGTACATTTCCAAATTTGGTCTGTTCTGAGGTTAATTTAGATTTAGTACCTAAAAATACGTGGTGGTTAGATTCTGGTGCTACTACCCACATTAGTGTTTATAGACAAGGTTGTCGAGCTACCGAAGCCAATTGATGGTGAAAGATACATCTATGTGGGTGACGGCAAATCGGTAGAAGTGAAAGCAATATGACATTTTAGGTTATTTTTAGGAACCGATTATTATTGGATTTGATAGACACTTTTATTGTACCGTCTTTTAGACGAAATTCAGTTTCAGTTTCCTTAATGGACAAATCTGGTTATCATTGTTCATTTGGAAATAATAAGTTTAGTCTATCTTTAAATCCAAATATTATTGGTAACGGTTCCCTTAAGGTTTATGATAATCTATATTCATTTAAAACTATTGCATCTTACAATAAAACATTACAAGTGGAGTCATGTGGTACTAAATGCAAAATTAACAATAAATATTTTTAGTCTCATTATGACATAAGCGATTAGGTCACATCTCTAAAAATAGAGTTGAACGATTTGTGTCTGATGAGATTTGGATTTTATTGACTTTATAGACTTTAATGTCTATATTAATGTGTAAAGAAAATACAGACCAAAGTTAAATTGTAAACAGCTACTTTATTGGCTATGCTGACAAATCAAGGGGTTAATAATTATAAGATCCCACACAAAAGAAAATTTTGAGACGAGAAGTGTAATAGTTTTTGAGGATGTTGAGTTTGGGGGAGAAATAAAGTCCGGATCATTGTCTTTGAGAAGGAATCAATTACGATTCCTACTATCACTTTTGACGATGTGCAGGATTCTATACCTGTCATGATCAAGAAGTGAATTCGGAGTCTCAATAAGACAATGTCGAATTACCTCTATAAGTCGTTGTTGAGATACCTTAACAACGACAACGTAGCGGTACCTCATTCAAGATAAGGTAATCATTCATAAGGAACAAACTCAACAACCTCAAGAACCGGTAATATTAAGATGGTCCACCAGAGAAAGGAGAAATATAATTTTGGATAATATTGTCATATTTCTCTAGGAACGTGAGAAAGACTGTGGATACTGGAAGATGATCTAATCAACTTCCGTCAGGCCATGGAAAGTTCCAATTCTCAAAGTGGATTGATACAATAAATAAGGAGTATAAGTTCATGCAAGACAATAAAGTTTAAGAACTTGTCCCATTAGCAAAAGGTATGAAATCCATTGATTGTAAATGGACATTTAGAACCAAGAAGGATTCGAAGGGTCATATGGAGAAGTATAAGTATGTCTTGTAATTAGTGACTTTACTCAAAATTTTGGGATTGATTTTAAAGAGTTTTTCTCTTCGATATCTTTGAAAAACTGCTTTAAAACAATCATAGCACATGTTGCACATTTTGATCTTAAGTTACATCAAATGGATGTCAAAACGGCGTTTCTCAATGGTAACATTGACGAAACTATTTATATGGTGCAGCCAAAAAATTTTGTGTCGAAAGATCCAAATAATATGGTTTGTAAATTGACAAAATTCATTTATGGACTCAAGCAAGCTTCTCGTCAGTGTTACTATAAATTTTACCAAGTTGTTACCTCGTTTAGTTTTGAGGTTAACGTTGTTGAAGATTGTGTGTATCACAAGTTCAGTGGGAGTAGAAATAATTTTCTGGTTTTGTACATTGATTGAAGTATTTAATGCAAACCAGGTGACACCTCTCGTTAAAGGAGACAAATTCGGTCTCAAATAAGTGCCCTAAGGTTAGCCTTAAAATTAAGAAAATACAATAGATTTTTCCTTCATGATCAGTTGTAGAGTCTAATGTATGCACAAGTATGTACGTGTTAGGATATTGCGTACATAATTCGGATGTTAGGCAGATATTTAAGCATATATGGATGGATCATTGGGTAGCAGCCAAATTACTTAAGTAATTAATAGAGAACAAGAAATTATATGCTCTTTGTAGGAGATGGAATAATTCTGTAGATCATAAGGTATTCTGACCCCGATTTTGTTGGATGCTAACACAGCAGGAGATCCAATCAGGTTATGCTGACTAATGGAGATATATTTTGGATGAGTGTCAAACATGCACTCATAATTTCTTCCACCATGAAAGCAAGATTTATAACATGCTGTGGGGCATCTATTCAGGGAATATGGTTGCAAAATTGTCACAAGGCTGCGCCTACAGTACGGTATTGAAAGACCACATGAAATTATGGTGTGACAATAAATCAGCAGTACTGTATTCCAATAACAACAGAAACTTGTATAAGTCAAAGGATATTGACATAAAGTTTCTAGTTGTGAAGGAAAGAATTCAGAATGGTTATAATGTTCATATAGCACATAGGACAAACTCCATGTTAGCGGATCTGCTCACAAAAGCATTATCACCCAGGGTCTTTCATGAGCATACTGCTCATATGGGTGTTAATTAAGAATATGGCAATATAGTGGGAGTTTGTATTTTATGTATTTGGGTGCTATTTGGTTTTGGACACATTTATGTATTAAAGTATTTTGGATATTTATCTGATCAGATATATGGAAATTCAGTTCATTCTGTTTTCATTATGTTAAAGTATTGATCTCATTAAAGTTAAGGAGGACCAGTTGGAAATAGACATGTATTGATCACATTGCGTATAATTTTTATGCTACACATCCATGATTGATCTATGTCGTTTAGCTATATTGGTATATGTGACCATTGATGGTTTAGTTACGCTATATGTGACAAAGGCCGCTTTGATCCTATGTTGATATGGTTAATGGACGAGATTGTCCGGATATACCCTAAGGATTAAGATAGCAATTTATGAGCTCACTAAGGTTAACACAATTATAATGTTACATATGTGGCCCAGTGGGAGATTGTTGGAATTATTCAATAATTATGGGGCCATACATGTAAAATTAATTGTGTTTGGGCTATCTAAATAATTAAGCCAAATTAAAGTGGTCTATTTGGAAAATTGGCTTAAGGGTATAATTGTCATGGAATTAATGTTTAGATACCGGAGATAATTCTAATTTGATGAGGGACAAAATTAGAAATATCACAACACACATATCTATATATATGTGTATTCATTAGGATTATGGTCCCCAACTCATACGGCCACCAAGAGAGGGTTTTCTCTATTCTCTTCTGTATCCCCATCAACAAAGAGAGGAACAAAGATTTCATCTTTGTTATTAAGGGCCGTAGCGAGTTGGAAGATCGAACCCAATAAAGAGGCGATCGCTTCAACATCCATCAAGTCTAGCAATGGATTCAGGTACGCTTTCGCAATCAATTTAATTTATGTTCTTCATCTCATGAATCGACAGGGCACAATAAAATATCTAACATATATATATATATATATATATATATATATTTTTATATATATATATTTTTTAATCAAACGAAAAAACTTTTTTTAATCAAACGAAACTTTAATCAAAAAAAAAAAAAAATATATATATATATATATATATATATATATATATGTGTGTGTGTGTGTGTGTGTGTGTGTGTGTGTGTGTGTGTGTGTGTGTGTGTTTTAATCAAACGAAACTTTATTGAAGTAATAGGCGCAAAATGCCGAAGCCTTTACAAATAAGTGCGCACAACGCGGCAAGAGCAAAAGAAAAGAAATTGCGCAGATAGCGCACAAATGGGAGCCGGGTCTCGACGGCGGGAGCGCGAGAACCCGAAAAAAGCTAAGCAAGAGCCTCCCAGAGAGCGTTGGGGGCATGGGTGCATCGCCTCCTAGCTTTAAGAATTTGTCTGATAACCTCTCTGTACAATTGATGAGGGGGGAGTTGACGGCCTTCATATCTGAATTTGTTCATGTTCTTCCATACGACCCAGATACCAGCGGCTACGACGATCTGATGTCCGTGGGAGCTGTCCCAGCTAGTCAGGAGATCGTAGAGGCCCCCAGTCGCGGTGGTAAGGCTCACTCTAAGGTGAAGATTAAACCAGATCTGACTCGCCAGCTCACCTGAAAGGAGGTACGTGCTCTACCGATTTCGAAGAGTGCTCCGTGCAGCAATGACATCTGGAAGCGAGGCTGAATCCGAAAGATCTGATGGAATCGTCCGTCGGAAGCTTCCGGCGTAATGCACGCCATATGAGGATAGACCATTTGGTGGAAATGCAAGAATGCCAAAACTTGGTGTACAAGGGGTGCAGCACGCCACTGCCTCTGGCAACTATTCTGGCGAAAGCCAGCGTAAAATTCCCGCTCGGGTTAGGGGACCATCTCCACGTGTCGGGTGTGTCAGTGACCCGAAGGTTAGCTGCAAGTAGATCGTCAGCCGCCGTCTGCCCGAGCCAATCTCTGACCCTCTCCTAATTCCATTCGGAAGTAACCTCCCAGAGATTCCTAATGTCGCATCCCTGCGGAGTGTGGACGTTGGGCTGGATGGTGTCTGCACCAAGCCACCGCTCCTGACAGGCCGATGATCTCCCGTCGCCCAGCGTCAGACGAATGAAAGGTTCAGCGAGGTTGCGTCCCCGAGTTATGCGACGCCACGATGCTGAGGATCTGTTGTTGGTAACCGCCTCCGTCAGATAAGAGAATCTGGAGTATCTGGCTCTCATGAATGTCGTCCACAACGAGGTCTCCGAACGCAACTTCCACCACAGCTTCATGGAACATGCGTCCACGATGTGGACTAGCCTGCTGAATCCCAGCACCCCTTCTGCTGTGGGTTTGGCCATGGTATCCCAACTGGCCCAGTGGTGTTTGTCCTTTCCGTCGCTATGACCCCAGAAGAAACTTGGCGTAAAGGGCTTCGAGAGAGTGGAGGACCTTTTTGGGCGGGGAGCAGACGACAAGGGTGTATAACGGGATGGAAGAAAGAACGTGTTTGATAAGGATCCTCTTTCCCCTAGGGGAAAGAGTGGCGTTGTGCCATCCCGCAATCATTTTGCAGATCTTGTCAAGAAGGTGTTCAAATATGCCCGAGTTCGCTTTCCCGTACACCAGCGGACATCCCAAATATTATATATATATATATAAATATATATATATATATATATATATATATATATATATATATATATATATATATATATATATATATATATATATATATTTTAAAAGGGATGCAACACGATGACTTCCCAGGAGGTCACCCATCCTAGTAGTACTCTCGCCCAAGCACGCTTAACTTCGGAGTTCTGATGGGATCTGGTGCTCTAGTGTTGGTATGATCGTACCCTATATATATATATATATATATATATATATATATATATATATATATATATATATATATATATATATATATATATATATATATATATATATATATCAACTATCTTCTTTTTAATTTTTACAGTCTATTGTGGGCTTTATGCTACTTTAATTCTTATCTATAAAACGACCCTTCTATCAAAACAAAAAAAATAAAAAAGAAAAGAAAAAAACACACACACACACACACACACACACACACACACACACAGATATATATATATATATATATATATATAAAAAATATATATATATATATATATATATAACTTTCACCTTTAATTGGAAAGATTAATAATTTAAGAATGTGTTTTTTGTGAGAAAATAACTTCATTCAAATTATAGTAGAGTTTAGATTGGCCGTACCATTTAAAACGTGGACCAATATACAAGAAGGAGGTTCTTCAAGTAAATTTTCAGAACCAGGTACAGGATGAATCAGATAAATGAACATCCTTGTTAGCTTCTCTAGGAATAAAATGCCATTAGAGACTGCACGTCCCTCTTCAATTATATGGCTAACACGTCCAGTTGTGTATGATTGATGGAGTCAATTAATACTTTGCAATCCCCTTCAATAATAAGATTAAGACCTTCTTTTCCTTCCAAGATCAATAGCTAGGAAAATTGCCACATCTTCAGCTTCTATAGGAGATCAATATACAAGAAGGATGTTCTTCAAAAAAAATTTAGAACGAGGTACATGATGAATCAAAAAATGAGTTGCAAGAAAATGAGCAACCCTCTTCAATTATGTCTTAACACATCATAGGATATCCAACTGTGTATGCTTGATGGAGTCAACTAATACTTTGCAATCACCTTCAATGATAAGATAGAGCATCATTAGTAGTTGGGACTCTCAAATGTAATTTGGGGCCCAAAATTTAAAAAAAAAAAAAAAAAAAAAAAGTTAAATGTAGAATGAGTTGGATTTGTATTAGAATAGTAGGAAATGATAAAGTGAGCTCCGGTTCCAAAGATTATGTGATCAAAAATTGATGTAAAAAATAATATAAAATCTAGAATCTAGAAAATTGGGCTCCAAATTTGGACTTACTATTCTACAAAACGAGTTTCCACAATCTAGAATCTAGAAATTGAGAGGCCCAACCCTTAGCACCTATGGGTGGGATGTGACTGAAATTGTAGAAATTGGGACTAGGGATGAGACTTACTATTCTACAAAATGAGCTCCTACATTCTAAATCTAGAATTTAGAAAATAGGATGGGCCTTACTAATGATGCTCTTAGAAGACCTTCCTTTCCTGCTTGCCACACCTTCAGCTTCTATAGGAGACCCTCCTATCTTGCTCGAGGCTAATGCTCCTTGAAAATTGCCCTGTAGATATCTTGTTGTCATAGAAACCTCCATCAAAATTTATTTCCACCTGCTAGCCAATCCACTAGAGCTAGGAGGCTGACTTTTGTCAATTTAAAATAAAATACTTTCTATTTAAGTATTGTTTGTCGAGCCGAGGATCCTCACGTTGCGGCCCTATTGGTGGGGGTGGAACCCGGTGGTAGAATTGGGACTCTAGCCTATGTAAATAGTGTTGCATGTTACATACAAAAGTCAAGTCCTCTAAACAAAAATCAAGTCCTTCTTACCTATTCTTTTGGCTTTTTAATGGTGGAGAATGGTTCTCTCCATGATATTCTCTTGGCTTGTATGTTGGAGCCTATTATTAGCATTTGGAAATGCTATATAAAGACCTAACTTCTATTGAAAAGGGACAACTCTCTCTCTCTCTCTCTCTCTCTCTCTCTCTCTCTCTCTCTCTCTCTCGTACTCTCCTTTTAATTCCAAAGCAATCGATCTCCTTAAGTTTCTTGTTGTTTTTCGGACAACGCTAAGTTCGGATCACTCTTTCCAAGTTGTGTGCGATGAGAGATACCGGTAGAGCGGGAATTTCACCACTAGGAGCATTCGGAACAAGTCTGCACATAAACGTGAATCAACTCTTAGGGCAGTGCTACGTGCGCGACTTTCCCGGAAGACATTTATTTTATTTTATTTTGTTTGCAGATTTTTTTAAAAAAAAGGAAACAATTTCCAACAATCTAAGAGTTGATTTATTTTCCAACAAACTTAGCAGTTGCAGACTACAAAATTTTGTTATGTTAATTATTGATTTTTCTTGTGTTAAATTTGTTAAGAGTTACATTACAAAAAATACTATTGTTAAGAGTTACATTTTTAACAATTCTGTTCTGTTAAAATTGTTAACATATTTGCTTCAAATAATTAGAAAATTTGTTCACTGATAAAACTTGTTGCTGTAATATTTCTAATAATATTTGCTTAAACGACAACACTTGTTACTGACAACTTTTCCAGTTATATTGCCTTACTGATAATATATAATATTTGTTAGTAGTGGTATATTACTGATTTGTTAACATAGAAATATTTGTATGTGGTAAATCACTAGTGCTAAATTACTGATTTGTTAAAATACAAATATCTCACTTCCATTTACTTATTATTAACATACGAATATTCAATTCAAATTTTGTCTACTGCTACACACTTGCTTGTGGTTAATCATTTTAACATCTGCAAGTATATGTTATCTATCGAATAATATTTCTGCCTTCTATTAACAAGTTATTTGCTACTTATTAAATAACTGTCATTTCTGCACAAATATATTGTTATTAGTCATATAACAAAAAAAATTTCCTACACAATTCTAAGAATGTTGTTATCATTTCTGATTTCAGAGAACTGTTTTAGAAATTGACAAGTTTCATAAAAAAAATTGTATTAGGACCTTTTGTCAATACTAATTTTCTTTACTTAATAGTTCAATTTAAGCAAAAAATAAACAGTTTATTGATTTGGTAAATTCCTTTAATTTTAAAGTTCTAAAGTAAAGACTTGTTTGGGTACAAGCCGAAAGGGCCCTTCTGTCAACAAGACGTAAATCGTCTAAGCGACCGGTACTTAAATGTCCCTAGTGGACCTCCGCTTGCTAGGATTCGGCCCCTACAGCTAACCCAACCTGATCAAAACTTGAAAACTAAAATTTTAAAGGTGAATTACTAAGATCATATAAAACTGTTATTCTTAACTTAAAGAAAATTACTTTATCGAATAAATATAATTTTTCCTGCAGACCTTTAATTATCTTTATAGAAATCATGACTCGTGATGGTGGAGAGATACATAGTATCCCCATGGCTATGATATTTTTACACGCTAGTGTAGATACCATCGGCCAGCCCTGTGACTGGAACCTTGTCTTGAGTTACTCGTCCTTCCTTCGATATTAAATCTACCATCTAGATCTTCTAGTCATTGGAGTCCGAGAATGATTAGGATCTTTTCCTTCATCAAATGCCAACTTAGGAGACTATCTATTCTCAAGGAACCAATTTGTTGTAAGTCTCTAATTGATTGCTTGAAGCTTGCTTTAACTAGCAACCCCTAAGCCCATACCCCTATAACTCTTGTGACAATAGTCTGGCAGGCTTAACACAAATAGAGATTCACGATTCGGTTGTTAGAAATCTTTTCAAATAATGTGCCCTAGAGTTGGTTATTTCATCGATAACTCTTGTATACTGTGGACGAGTAGGTCAACCTATTTCATCGACCATGTGTCATTATACACACTCGTTTTCCATTTAGTGAGGAACGATCCTTGACTCGACTTATAACCATCGTACCCCGTTACGCCGTGCTTGATTCTTTATTAACAAGAGTCGAGGTACAATACCCGGACTTTGAAATTCTTCTAACCACATTATTCCAAAACCCATATCCTAGTTTCTAAGGTGGGTAGACTGTAAGCCTTCAAAATTTTGGGATATACGAGAATTTTTGATTAATTAGAATGATTTCCATTAGGGCGATAATTAGTGTCCCATGGACTCCCACTTTCTATTTAGATTATTTTGTGTCCCCGGCCGTGCCATTAATATTCGAAGTACGGGACCAGCTGTTACCTTCCAACAAATTTCACATACGAAATCTAGACGAGTCTACCTTCATCTAGGTATATCCTGTCTCACTCAAACACGTCCCCTTGTACTCTATTTGTATGATACGATTTTCAGGTCAAAATGACTAGCTATAATTCTTACCATAATCCCTGTATACTTCCCGACTACAACTAGAGTCTCAACCTTGACTCGAACCTTTCGACCCAATATATGGTTGTGATCTACTCGAAGCCCACTACGCACATGTCACTAGTGTGCCATTCAATTATGTCTTCTCGTGCTACTTAAACACAAAAGTCACTGGAGGCGCATCTTCAAGGCTTGCAGAACCTATTTAACCTATCCATGCCACCATATTTGGACTATTAAACCAAACTTTATGAAATAGGTCCCTACACCTATTATGTAGTCCTTCTCAATTGGTCCACTAATCCTCCTCCCATAAATCGCTGAACCGCATCTCTTCATGGGCTACATTATAGAAGGGATGAATCCTGATATACCAACTTATTTTCGGTTATGTTTAACCAAGACCCTTCCTACTGTTTGATGACACATGATCAATATATAAGCAATGTCAAATAAACAGTACCTTGACTTCCTATAGAGCCCGTGACTAAGAACAGAAGAACCCATATCCTCATACATCTTCTTAAAAGCTGGATCCTTTAGGAGTCCTATTAGTGTGCTTCCCATGATAACTAATTTTTGTAAGTGAGTAGAACCTTGAACTCACCATACGCTGTCCTATAGAAGGGATTCAAACTGGGAATCTATTTGTAACCATTCTTCCATCTAGTTGGAAGTTTGATACGATCCTCGTATTGCATTTATTCCCTTGCTGGGTGTTTAGGTAACCTCGGTAGAAGATCGCAACCTTGATTCTCCAAATCCCTTCTATCATAGAACCGTGCCTTGGATTGAAATTCGAGAATAGAAAGTTGCTGAACTGTATAGGCAAGCCTTTTTTTTAAGAACGTAGGGTTCCAATTAAACTAATAAACAGCAGTTCACAGTATCTACTCCTATCTGTATCATCCGATGATCTCTACCATGGCTTTGATAATTGAAGCACAACACTAGCATTTTCTCTCCTACAAATTTCAACCTCACGAACTAGACCAGTTAAACTACACACGTGACATACATGTCCCACTCGGACACACCTCTCTGTACTCTATTTCTATTACACCACATGTATGAGACGTGTTCCCTTAGAACAAACCCTAGAGGCCATTTTGATCCACTCTTAATTAACCCCGCAATTATCGACCCATTCCTTTAAGTGAACTGAATAATCGGAATCCATACTAGATGCGTCACATCTATGAGGTATGCATCCCATCCAAGCAAGCCTCTACCTCCTGCACCACACCAAAAGACCAACCCTCGCATGCTAGTCATCATGTCTTAAAAGAATATGCCTAATAATGTCTTGCCTTTAATTCAAATTATGCGAGAAGGCTTCCTGCAGACTCTCATCTCTTAGTTACCCATGTAGGACGAATATTGAACCGACACGCCTTAGCTATATTCGAACAAGATATGGTTATTATCTTGTCGAAGTGTGACCCCTGTAGGAATGATGTTAATTGGAATAGTTTCTTTGAAGTTATTGACCAGGGACACCATGGCAATATCTAGGCTCACTTAGAATCCGTAACTGTAGTTAGAAGCGTCCAATATTCTTGTGCCTCTTCTTAGACAATTCATTCTCAGAAGTCTAGTAACAGCGATTTTCACGGTTAGCCAATTTCCTATAAGTTGGGTAGAGACTTGCACCGAGAACACCTTACCTCATAGAATATAGACATCAATTGGGATTCCTGCGATAACCCCTTACATCGTTTCAGAGACTGAGATATGATTTGACGTACCTGCCCCTTGTATTAAATCCCATTGTGTTTTTATATTATATTAAGGATTATTTTAATTTCGAGGACGAAATCTTTATAAGTTGGGTAGGATGTAAACTCCCTGAATGTCCAAAGTTTTTATATATATATAAATTTATTTTTCAAAATTTTAGTTTTATTTCGAAGAATTAATTCTATTTTAGAATAATTGGTGAAATTATTATCATCATTATTATTTTGGCGTTAGAAATGGATTAGAAAATTTTATACGATTTTAGTTAATTATATACTATGAGCGACGTAGTTCTTAATTGAACATATATTATTTTCCTATATAAATATTGGTTGCAAATATTAGAAAGTAGTTATTTTTCAATTATTAGAAAGTATATATGTGTATACATATTTTCTTGTGTATTAGAAAAATTATGTATTATTAGAGAAAGAAATATATATAATAACTTATAAATTATTTAGATTTTATTTTATATTATTGGAGAGTATGATAGAAAATATATTTGATTTTAAGAATTTATGCTAATTTGTTATTTAGATTTATATGGCATTTTTGGAAGGGATTATGTATGCATATGAGTATATATATGTTTTTATAAATATGTGGGAGAATATATACAAGTGTATATGTATTATATACATTGCAAGTAGTACCTTATATATAATATACATTCACCTGTATATATATGGGGGGCTATGTACATACTGTACTAACAAAGCAAAGGGGGGAAACCTAAACTAACAATAGTGGACCCAGCGTTTCTCAGGCCCAAGTGAATGGCCACCAGCACCCCCACATAAAAATCCCAGCGCCAACCCGACTTTAACCGCGCCTATATATATAAGAATATATATAGATCGGATCGAAGAAGTGCTCATCAAACCCTAACCCCTGGCCGAGCAGCGTCGACCCTAGGCGACTCAACCACCTGGGCGGCCAACCTGACCCCGCGCGCCGCCGCGGAAGAACCACTGCCGGCCGAAAAAGCCGCGTGCGCGCGTGCCATGCACAGTTGCGACGGACATAGCAGCTGTTCGAGCCCAACTTCGCATCGATTCCTTGTCATGCACTTTAGATCGTTTCACAAACCAATTGCTCAGGTGTGTACACAATCTATAGGTCTTCTATTCCCTTCAAATAGATTCAATTGTCATGCGATAGATTTCCCGCAAAATCGACACAAAGTCGATCAAAAACCTGTTTGGAAACAGGACGTTTAACAGTCCAATCATCCATGTTCACCGATCGATTCCGATCGATCCAGTAACTTTTTAAAAATTCTACTTGAACACAGTTATAGACAACATATAGGGCTCCACAACCCTTTTCGTAGATTTGGAAATCATCGACTACGTGTCGAGAAATCGAATCCCGAAGTTCGACAAAAACTTGTTTTAAATCAATAAAAATTCTTCGATACGACGTGCGTCCCGCTATTCCGGGCAACGTGGACGTAAACTGAAGGCATCGAAAGCTGCGTAACGGCTTCGTGGTCGTGTGGGCTTTGACGGAATTCAAATTGGTCGCGTGTGCGCGACGAATTTGATGCGTATCCGTCGAAATTCACCGTATCGTGCACTTTGCAAAATTTTCAATTACTTTGTGCACGCTCGTCAGATCGAGACGAAACTTGCGCCAGCAGGACCATATCATTTTTTTGGTCCTGTATGCCAAGTTTGGTCCAATTCTGAGACAGTTGAATCGTACGTCGTTTTGCGGGCCCTACGGTCCCACTCAACGGGCAATTTTGTGCACGGCTCGCCGAAATCCAACTTTGGACATACGGTTGAGTTCGTATCGGAAAACTAGATCCGTAAACATGTAGTTTGACGACTTTATAGACCGTTGACTATGGCACGCTTTTCGGTACAAAGCGGGTCCAACGGCGGACATCGTTTTGGCCCAAAATTACCGTTTTGCCCCTGTGTCCAGAATTGGGCTTAAGGACAAGCAATCCTAGCTATTTTGACTATTCTAAGAACATTGGTAATGTTTATTTCAGCTTCGGGGACTGTTGTACGGGTTTTGACTATTGTGGCACATTGAGTAGTTCAGACTTTCGGTTTCACCAGCAGAGGACACAGGCGAGTACAGTTTATTGTCTGCATTTCGATATTAATCTTTACTATATTTCATTGATTAGTCATTGGTTATGTGATTTTTATACTCTATTATAAATTATTGAGTCGGGAATGAGAAGTACCAAGGATGTGTGATCTGACCATAGCCCGTGTTTATTTTCTGCAAGTAGTGTAGCCCGTGTTTATTTTCTGCAAGTAGACATTGTAGCCCGTATTTATTTTTCATGCAAGTAGACCTCGTAGACCGTGCGGTGTAGTGCCCCAGACCGATCACATATCAAAAGGTACTTCTAACAGTTGGGGAAAGTATTTTGTGTCTATTTATTGCTATTGGTTTTTCGTGTTTACTGTTTATTTTCAAAACTCATGATTGATGTCTAACCTTTGCTTTATAGTCATTTTCTTTATTTGAAATTGCATTCAGTGAATTGTGCTCGTTCCATTCCTGACTGGAAACCAACATTTTCAGGTTAGCCGAGGATTCACTTAGCTTTGGGAGTGACGGCAATACTTGCAGACAAAAGCCTAGAGACTAGCTAGATAGTTGAGTTGTAGTCATTCATTTATTTGTACAAGTTTATATTTTTCTACAAAATGTAAAACTTGTGATCATTGTAAATTAAATTAATTATGTGAATGAGCATTATTTGTGATTTGGATCTTCATGGCCGTGACAGCGTTCTACTGCCGACACTGCGGCGTAGGCTGGCTTGGACACGTCTCGTATCCGTTAAAAAAAAATGGGTGCGGGTCGTGACACAATGTTTTACAGATATTGAAAATGACTACAACACCTCAATCTAACTAATCTCTAGGTTTTGACCTGCAAGTTCATCCATGTCTCTCCAATGCTAAGAGTAATCATGACTAACCTAAAAAATATTAGTTTTCAGTAAGGAATGGAACGAGTACATTCTAACAATAGTTCCAATAATTTGACAAAATCTATAAAATAGTAAGTAATACTGAAATACATGATGGTTGTATAAACAAAAAATCATGGTATGAATCATATGGGTAAAAGCAGGAGATCATGTCAATAAAGACAAGAAAGTAACTGTACTAACGACTGAAACATGAATTGTGGTATAGCAAGACTGCATCTAACTAGTTAGTTGAAATACACTTTCGATACGTAAACGGCTAGGGATAAATCCGGCACCCCGCACGTGAAGTATGCGGCTGCCATTCTCCACGAAAGGCACAAGGGATGTTTCTAGGTATGTTTACATGTCTAGTAATGTACTTTCCTGTCCGACTAGTACTCATAGATCCAAACAGGTCACGAACACGAGAATATATTGGTCACGAACAACATGTAAAGAATCCATAACTACTACCTCATGTGATCATCGTGTCGAGAATCAACAGGATATCAATGTAAAATACTACTAAATGTATGAATCATAGAGATAATCAAATATGAAAACTATCAGAGATGTACTCACATGAGGTCCTTAGCTGATGAAATCGATACTACTACCACTCAAATGAGCCATGAAAGTCAACTCACGCAATAGTCTCCGGATGCTGAAACAGATAGTTCCAACATATTCAGAATAGTCAAATTAGCTAGGACAGCCTACCCATAAGTCCAATTTTGGACACGGGAAAATCGTAGTTTCAGGCCAAAACGATATCCGCCTTTGGACCCGCTTTGTGCCGAAAAGTATGCCAGAGTCTATGGTCTCTAAGGTCGTCAAAATATATATTTACGGGTTCGGTTTGACGATACGAACCCAACCGTATGTCTAAAATTGGATTTCGGTAGGCGTGCACAAATTTGCCTATTGGATCAGGTCGCGGGTCTGCCAAAACAGCATTCCGGTTGACCTTCTCAGAATCGGACCAAACTTGGCATACAGGACAAGAAAAATGACATTGTCCTGTTGGCACAAGTTTTGTCTCGAGATAACGATCATACACGAAGTAATTGACTAGTTTGCAAAAGCACCGATAAGGGGTATCTTGACGAATACGCTTCAATTTCGTCGCGCACATACAACTAAATCGACTTCCGTCGAATCCCACACGTCAAAAACAGCTATATACGCCTTTCAATGCTTATGGGTCGTGACCAGGTTGCCCAGTTTGTCGGGGCACACGCAGTATCGGAAAGATTTCAAGTTTTTAAAAACAGTTTTAAGCAGTTTTTCTCAATTTTTCCTATGATTTCTTTTACGGGATACACAACTAGAAATCAAACTAGTAGTAGGGGTTTCCATATCGATTAGGTTATCTTTGAATCTGTCTTAATGGATTTCTAAATTTCTCTCAAGATTTGCGGCAATTTGCCTTCCAAAAGAGGGTACATGGTCATTTTTACGTATCGGTTTGGACTATTTTTCTTGATTTTCTATAGGATTTTTTGTGTCGATTTAGGCATAGTTATCAACCCTAGGTTTCAGTTTATAAAATAGGTTAACTAGTCTTCGCGTAAGATCAAAAGTTTTTTAAAACGATTGAGCACACGAGAAGAAAATTGGGGTGGAAAACTAGGTACCTCGTGGTGCGCTGTTGCGACTGTGTTAATTACATGCGCGCGACGGCTTGCTCCGGTGGTCCGCGGTGGCTAGGGCGGTGCGCAGGTGGCCGGCTATGTGCGGAGATGTCGTGGGTGCTTTGGGATCGAGGGTTTGAGGTTCGTATTAGGGTTTGCTTTGATATACCTCTCTATCTTTTTCGTTCTATCTCCATATGTATGTTGTTTGGGGGGTTATACTGCTACTGCAGGGCTCGGTTTGGGGGGTCTGGTGAGTCCCTAGGCTCGGCTGGGCTTTTTTATATTTTTTTATACTTATACTTAGACTATACTATATATATTATATATATATATATATATATATATATTATATATATATAATAATATATATATATTTTATATATAGATATATAGATATATATATATATATAATATTATATATATATATCAAATGTCATTTGATGTTAAGCTATTTTTTAAAGGATAAATACTTTCCCTAGTTTTTGTTCATTTTGAAGA